>CAJNOL010000309.1:1071-76873 GCA_905250125.1 Rotaria sordida
GAAAGGTGGATTGCTCTCGTTCAACAATTTCTTGTCGACTAGTACAAAACGGCAGGTAGCTATGGAATTTGTTGAACGTGGATTGCACAAAAATAAAGACACTGTGGGTGTTCTCTTGGTTATGACAATCAACCCAAGTAAAGTTTCAGCTTCGACCACACCCTTCGCGCTTATTGACAAATACAGTGCTATTGAAAGTGATAAAGAAATTCTCTTTTCAATGCATACCGTTTTCCGTGTCGGTGAAATCAAACAGATGGTCAATAATATTCATCTGTGGGAAGTACAATTGATTCTCATAGACGACAATGATCCACAACTGGCTGCTCTCACGCAACGCATACGAGAAGAGGTTCATGACACTGGGTGGGATCGAATGGGTAAACTAATGCTCACAGTGGGTCACCTCGATCAAGCTGAAAAACTCTATAATGAGTTACTCAAGAATGCTTCCAGCGACATTAATAGAACATTTATCTATCACTCACTTGCACATGTAAAAAACGAAAAAGGAGAATACGAAGAAGCAATTTCATTTTACGAAAAAGCACACGCAATCCACCAAAAAGATCTTTCAAAAAATCAAACATGGTTGGCTCCTACCTATAACAATATTGGTTTGGTGTATAGCAACATGGGTGACTACTCGAAAGCCCTTGAATTTTTCGAAAAAGCAAATAAAATCTACGAAAAATCTCTACCTTCGAATCATCCCCATTTGGCTTCTTCCTACAACAACATCAGTCAAGCGTATGACAGTATGGGTGAACATTCTAAAGCATTAGAACGTTACGAAAAAGCACATAAAATCTACAAAAAAACTCTGCCTGAAAATCACCCATGGTTGGCTACTTCCTACAACTACATCGGCCTGTTATATAATCACATAGGTGACCACTCGAAAGCATTGGAATGTTACGAAAAAGCACTGAAAATAAGAGAAAAAGTTTTGCCTCCGAATCATCTCGATTTAGCTCAATCCTACAATAGCATCGGTGGAATGTATTGCAATATGAACAACTATTCAAAAGCATTTTCATTTCTAGAAAAAGCATTTGCTATCCAACAAAAGTCACTTCCTCCAACACATCCTCTAATTAAACAATCGATAGATAAGATTGACTATGTAAAAAAGCAGCTGTAAATTTGTTTTTTTTCTGACTTGCCAAATAAACTCAATGTGGTTGCTACTCACTTCTTCTGGCTTTCCTCGACTTAAGAGCCTGAAACGAGTGCACACAGAACGAACCGTATCGAATTACAATGGATCAAAATGATTGATAGCTCGTGATCTTTCATCTTGTATATGATTTAATTATCTAAGATTACTGAAAATCAAAAACAGTCGAGATGCATTTTGATACGATCCTCTTCCTTTAGGTTTCCTCTTTCAGGCTTGATAGAACACTTATGACAGAAAATCTAGTTTCTCGATGGAAAAAGAAGTTTGTTCAAAACCCATGCAATTTTTACGTATATATACGCTGATTGTAAGTATACAAAATCATTTCAGTATGTGCCTATGAAGAGTTGATGTCTTTGGAAAATATCCCCTTGAATATTATTAGACTTGTCAATAGTCCTGCTCATGTGAGGGTTGATTACTAGGCCATATTATCTTTCATTTCTGTTAAAATTTTTTTCGTTCATCGAGTTTTCCTAAGAATTTCAAATAAAATATTTTGAGACGATAAAATTAACAATAAATTAGTGAAAGAATATTTTTAGGAGGAAATTGGACAAGCTCTATCGAGCCCTCTCAAAAAATCGACAAAAATAATTTTGCTCCAATGTCGGATTGCCAGCATCTCTGATAACTATTATTCTAAATAAAATTTGCTTTTCTCTAGCAAAATAATTTTTTGTTTATTTCTACAGATCTCATTTTATCATGTATGATCATTTTCATATCTATATACTACAAACAAGACTAAATCTACCATATTTTAATCCTGTATCAATCAGTTTGATTTCGACAAAAGACTAATAATTTTCCACATGAAGAAAATAATCTTTTAAATATTCCGTACACATGGAAGTGTGCAACTAGCTAGAATACTCAAGTTACTTTTTTTCTACAGCTTCAACCATTTCTCGAAGAAGTATAATTTTTTTCTACCAGTTACGATGCGCATATAGTGCTGGTGATTTTTTTTGTTAAGTTGTACTTAGTGCTTCACTCATATGGTGAATAATCTTCCAGCGTTAGCGCATGTGAATATGGTTTCCTGTTGTTTTTTCGTGGTAAAAAAAGTCTTCGATAATCTTGATTATTGAAAGTCGATACAGCTCAAATAAAAGTAAGTCATCAGCATGATACACGCACCATAACTAATAAAAAAAAATGGTAGTTTTTCGAAAAATGCTTGAAACTGTGCAAAATAAGTAACTGGAATATTCTAACTTGCTGATCATTCTAATATACTCATTTGTTTTATTTGACTGGTGTCGTTAATGAAAATGGTGGTCCATTTTTCACCAATCTAAATCACGATGAATGTGTGGTTCAAAGAAAGTTATTGCTTCTCTCTTTCCTTCGTTCAACATACCTCATATGATGGATATTGACAGTGCTTCTTTTCTTATTGTACGGTATATATTGCGAAGGACTATTTGATTTTATTTCAAATCATTTTATTTAATATATTCATAAAACCACTTGAACTAATTGAAGAAATTTGATTAGATCTTTTTCCAGGTAGATTTTGTGTTTGAGCTTTTAAACGTAAATTTCGATCATCTGTTTGTTATTAATAGAACTTCACGGTGTAATCGAATAGCTCCATTTAAATAAAAACAACCCAGGTCTATCAAAACGGTGTCGTTTTCGGACCGAAAGCGAACCGTAAAAGTGGTCGAAACGGGGTCTTTACGGTAGTATACCGGATAGATTCGGGCCGATTTGGGTCCATATTTTCTGGCGCAGAAATACGCACCGTATTGTATCCGCATGGAAAACGCACCGTATTTGGTCGCTTTCTCTCCGTTTACAGATAAAATTTGAATCTTAATGTACGATTCTTGTATGATCGTATTCTAAGATTGTGCAAGATCTTTTATTATTCATACAAAATTTTATAGAGAGTTCAAATAGAGTTTTTCACCGATCTAATCGGTCTGTTCTAATCTCTGACCTTCCCTTTCCTTAATCAACCGTTCTTCATCACCTTCTCCCACTTTCCACCACTTTTTACCAAACCCCACCACAACTATGCATCTGATTGATACCTACCGTTACGACAATGTTAGCAAAAACATATCTAAATAAAAAGAAATAAAAATTTAATATATAAAATTTATACGTACATATACCACGATATTATTAAAATATCTAAATAAAAATAAAAATAAAAAATTTATATATTAAATTTATAGTTGCCTATTCGACGATAAAATTGAAATATCTAAAAAGAAAATATGAACTTTGTATACAAAGTTCTAGTTGTCTATTCAATGATATTATTAAAGTATCTAAATAAAAAAATAAGAATCTAATTTATAATATTCACACTTACGTACACCACGGTATTATTGAAATATCTTAATAAAAAAATAAGAATTTTATAGACAAGAATCATCCTTGCCTATTCGAAAATTTGATTGATATGTCTAAACGAAAAAAAATATAAACTTTATATAAAGTACCTGACAAAATGACAGATTTTAGTTGACTTTGTTTGTTTTTCAACATTCACGATAACTAGATGGCACATGAGTCGAGACTCGTCTGCGAAATGCGATGCGAAGCTTTTCCGAATGTCGAGTATCGAGAAATCGAAATATAGTATGAAATAAATAGTCGTGTTTACGAGACTGAATACACAACATTTTATTTGGAAAAGTATTTCTAGTTTGTTAAATTCAGTTCTCTTTTGCTATCAATATAGTGAAAAACATGAAATGTCGACCGGTAAGTCGACATTGAAAAAAGTAGACGTTATTGGTATTCATTACTATGAGAACTCTATCAGTGAATATCAACTCATTTCTAAAGAACACTATTGATTAATCGTTTTAATTATCCATATGACTCATTATCTATTATCAGTTGCGATATATAAAAGCAGTTGTTTGAAGAGAGTGGCGCCTAATTTTTCTTTCAATTTTCGTTTTAATTATCTTGAATGTAAAAAAAACAAAGTCCACTAAAATTTGTCATTTTGTCGGGCTCTTTATACCAACGGAAGCTTCTAATAAAGATCAGATGACAAAAGGTAGCGATTCAATCTTGGCATTTTCACCTCACGCTTAAATGAATATTTTCTGATTGCCTGTTCTCGAGAGCATGGAGGCATAAAACACGAACTTTTGATACGTACGTCGAGAAAGCAAAAAAAAAAGAAAGAAAAACTAGATGGCACACGAGTCTCGACTCGTCTGCGGAATGCAGTGCGAAGATCGATATGTCGAGTATCGATAAAACGAGAAATCGTGGAGAAATTGTTTGATCTAATCGACTCGAAAAGCAGACATCGAGATATTCATTACTAAGAAAACTCTATCGAGATATATCAACTTTATTTTAACAAACGCTATCGATTGATCAATCAATTATTTATGTGATTCATTATCTATCATCAGCTGAGTTCGCAGCTGTAACGAATGAATTCAGATATGCAAAGAGATTGGCAGGTAACTTTTGTTGCTATCTTCATTTTAATCATGTCAAATATAAAATCTTTCAAATTCGTCTTTTTTATAAATTATTTGTAATCAAAAGACTCGTCTTAGTGAAGATCAGAAAACGAATTTCCACGATTTGGTCTCTATACTTTCATCTCGTGTTTTAATGAATTTTTTCTAATTTTCCGTTCTTGAGATCATCGGGACACAAAACGAGTACTTTTGATGCGTACGTCAAGTAAGAAATAAATAAAGAAAACTCGCGATCCAGTTCTATATAGCTGCTTCGCACCTTAAAAAGTAAACTCGCGAACGATTACATAAATGCTGTGCGAAGCACAGCATGAAACATGTGGTAAAACGTTTGATTACAAAGACTAATACATTTTTATGCCAAAAAAAAATATCTTTCAGGAATCTTGCTGAGAGAGGAGAGCTGATCTCATCTCTCCTCTAGCCCACAATTCTATCTCCGCATTGATTTAAAATTGCCTTGAGTTTTAATCTCTCCTGCAACATATGTTATAAAGAACAAAATAGACAACTACGCATTAAAATATAGCTCTTTTAAGTATTATTCAATGTCTATTCTTTTAATTTTCTGTATTTAACAACTCATTACGTATATATTTCAAAAAAAGCAAGTCAGTTTTAACTAATGTCATCTATCGGCTATTTTCAATTGGTCGAATGGTTACTATTATTTATATTTATTTTGTTCTTTTTTTACGTCTCAATGACTGTATCATACGTTCCTTGAAATCTTATTCATTCTCTTTTAGTCTTTTACATTTATTCAAATGAGTGACATGCCAGCAACAAAACAACTTAGTGGAGACATAGTTTCTCCTTCATCTCAACATTCAGAAATACCACTTGGTACTTCTAAAGACATTAATGCAAATTCAACAACTAATGATAATAATAATAATAATTTGTAACCATAGTATCGTTGTTTTTTTCTTTTTATTAATTCTTTTCTTCTAATCATTAGATCAACTTGGACATTATCAAATCTTCAAAAACTAAATGTTAGCGAATTATATACTCGACAATATCAAAGTTTACGTTCATGGGCAGAGTTTTTTAATACAAGTCAATTTAAAACACCTGCTAATATTAAAGCTGGTAATAAAAATTTGATTACATACAAAAGCAAAATTATTTGTATATTTTTTAGGTGGTCGTCGAATTCTTTTAAATATTGAACATTTTCAAACAAATTATGTTATGGTCATTATTCTTTTATCAATCTATTGCATGTAAAAAAATTTTAAATCATTTATTTTATATAATTAAAAAAAAAATTATTTTTATTCATTTTATTTAGAATTACAACACCGGCTTTACTTTTTGTTTTATTAGCAATGGGTGCTGGTTGTTATTTAGTTAGTTTAAAAAATCGTGAAAGTCAATTAGTAATTATGGGTAAGAAATTTCATTGATCTGTTAAACGATATTCTTATTATCATGGCTTTTTTATATTAGGTCGTCAAATTCCAATAACTCAACAGTATTTAGCAGTGATGTGTCTTTGTATTCCATTGCTTGTTATGGTTGGTGCTGGTTCAGCAATTTTTTGGATTCTTGGTAAATAACATAAACTGCTCTTTAAATTCTTCATTTTTTTTTCTTCTTTCAGGTGCTTCAGTTTTTGTCATATTTCTTCATGCACTGTTTCATCAAACACCAAATCAAGAAGCATTTGGTGTACAAATGGAAGAAGTTTAAATGAATAAAAAAAAACAGAAAATCTTCTGTTTAGTATTCTTTTTTTTGACTATTTTTACTCTCTAATTATAATGTGATATTTTATTGGGAAAGTCCTTTACTACTAATGCGCACTGAATCTGATAATATTTTTCATTGCACAGTTAACAAGTGATTATACCAGTTTTTCTTTTTCGTTTGACAATACTAATAAAGAACATATTTATATGTTGACGTATTAATTATTTTAGATGGTACCATCATCAGAGTATATTATAGAATTTAAAGTAGATGTTTTAAAAACATTAAAACTTGTTGGTATAACAACAGGCGTTTTAACAGCAATTGGTGTTAGTGCTTATTATATTCATCGAAATTTACAAAGTTCGAAACGTGTTATTCTACGTGATGAAGTACGAAATATTCTTCGCCCATTTCAATTAACTGAAGAACAAATTCGCCGTGTTATGGCAAATTTAAATACTGAAATGACAAATGGTCTAAAATCTGATGAAGCAATAACAAATGATTTAGCTATGTTTCCAACTTTTGTACATCATGGACCAAGTGGACAAGAATCTGGAGAATATTTAGTTGTTGATTTAGGTGGCTCAAATTTTCGTGTTTCACATGTTGTTATTGAAGAAAGAAATCGAATGCGTTTAAATAATAAAATATTTCTTATTCCACATTCATTATTATTAGGTGCAGGTGAAAAATTATTTGATTATATTGCTGAATGTTTACAAAGATTTATTGATGATAATAAATTATCCTTACATAAATCAAATGATCATCAATTTGATTTAGGTAGGAAAATTTTTAGTTTTTTTTGTTTTTTATATTATTGAAGTTATAAAAATGTAAATTAAATAGTATACTTACCATAAAGTAATATACAATCGATTCAAAATTAAGAAGTAGTTTATATAATTAATTCTCTATAGTACGAGCATCGCGTTCTATGAAGAAGCTAAAAAAAATTTTTTGTTTAAAATATTATTTTGTTTTAAGCATAATTTTTTTTATATCGAAAAATACAGTCTGACTTTTTCTAGACTTGTCTAGTTTTTTCATATCAATATCATAATAATAATAATAGGATAGAATTTAGTATTCATCTTTATAGGAAATCTAATAAGTCGTTAGAATCAATTAAGATGATTACAAAAAATACTGCCTAATATGAACATCGAAGGAAATATTTAAAAATATTAATTATATAGAGATATTTCCATTCTATGTCTATACGAAAACATGTAAGGATATGAATAGCAATTAAACATTCACTTTTGTAAGGTTTCTCAAATTGATGGAAATAAAAAACAAAAGCATTAACAGTTTACGAAGAAATGGCAGATTTCGAGCAAAAATTACTCGATAGAAATTTAGAGTATTCACTATAATGATATATTTACATTATAGAGAAGTTTTGCAATAGAAGTTTTTACTGTAGATTAAATATTTATGAATTGAACACTAGTGTTATATAGAAAAATAAAGAAATAGAAAGGTAGTAATAATGAAAAAAGTATCTGGTTATTGTTCAAGAACATATTGAATGAATCTAACAGGCAACAATGTCATTCAAAGTATCATGATCAAGAGAGAAACGATGTTCAAATAACTGCTAAACTTGAATCAGAAAAAAAAATTCAACTTCAGCTGATGAAAGAACCTCTCCAGGTGTCAAATCGTTTTCCTACCGAGACGATGTTCATTCGATGAGTAATAGAAATGATCACGTGAAAAATTGACTTTCAAATTTCGATGTCAAAGTTTGTGCAGTCAAAGTTCTTGATGAGATTAGTTAATTGTGTAATTAGTATTTCCTTTCTGAAGATGTAAATATATGAACAAAATTTGCTTTTACACATGAGAGCATTTCGAATATTGAATACCTCAGAATAGGAAATACTAGAAAAGTTCCAAATAGGCAAATAAATTAACCTCGTTGAGAACTTTGTTCGTGCAAAGTTTGAAGTTGAAAGTCGATATTTCAAGAACAGAAGTTCGGAAAAGCAAACCATTCTGGGTTTCTCGATTACTCATTAAATGAACATCATCTCGATCGAAAAGGGATCTGATACCTGGGGAGATTCCCTTGTAAATTAACTGATCTCTCTAGAATGGTAAAGTAGATTTAATTGGTTATTCATATTTTCAATATTCATCCTGAAATATTGATTATATTTCGATGTCATCCTTGAAAATAAATTTGCCTCTACCTATTTGATATCAAGGAAAACAAAACACAGATCAGCCATAAAAATCATAGTCTGTCTCTGTCACAAGTAGGCAGACTTAGAAGCCTAGTTGGAACTCTACAATTTGTAGACTAAAGTGTCGATTAAAGAAAATAATTATCATATAATTCGTAGTAAAGTATTAATTATTTGTACGATTAAATAAAAATTTTTGAAAAAAATGAATTATAAATTATTTTTGTATTTTTTTTCTTTTAGCTTTCACATTTAGTTTTCCTTGTAAACAAAGAAGTTTAAGAGAAGCTACATTAGTATCATGGACAAAAGGTTTTAGTTGCACCAGTGTTGTTGGTAATGATGTTGTTAGTATGTTACAACAGGCCATTAATCGACGAAAGGTATGAATAATTAGATAAATTTGTTTTTGTCAACAATAAATAATGGTTTCATTAATGTTTATTTTAGGGTCTCAGAATAGAAGTTGTTGCTTTAGTTAACGATACAGTTGGTACATTAATGGCTTGTAGTTCAACTTATCGTGATTGTAGAGCAGGTGTTATACTTGGCACAGGTAAATAGATTATTAAAAGTTGATTTTTTGATTCAATAATATTGTTTTTTTTTTAGGAACAAATGCATGTTATTTTGAAAATATTGAAAATGTGCCTAAATGGATAGGCCCACGAGATAATACACTAAAACAAGTTGTGATTAGTACAGAATGGGGTGCACTTGGAAAAGTTTGTAATCGATTTAGATTAATATGTTTTATTGATAATAAATGAATATATTGATTTTATTTAGAATGGTTGTCTTGATTTTATTAGAACGGATATTGATCGTGAACTTGATGAATCAAGTTTAACACCACAACAACAAGTTTTTGAAAAAATGATATCAGGTAAAAACAAACTTGAAAGAAAATTTTAATAAAATAAAAATAATGGCATTTTAAGCTCTTTATCTCGGTGAAATTGTTCGTTTAATTATTGTTGATTTGGTACAACGTTCTATTCTTTTTCCGGGTCGTATGCAAAAATCACCAAGTATTCGACCTGATTATAATATATTTCTTATTCTACGAGGTAAATAAAACGAAAAAAAAAAATAGGATATTAAAATAAGATTTTCAAATAATTTTTTTTTTTCAGGAAGTTTCTATGCGAAACATGTTGCTGATATTGAAAGTGATACAAGTAAGCAAAACAAAAATAGAGAATGAATTTAATAATGTATGCAAATAAAACATTATATTTATTTTAGCGGAAGATTTGTCAATTACTGCTGCAATTCTTACTTCAATTGGTATTCATGAACCATCATATGATGATTGTTATATTATTCGAGAAGTATGCAAAACAGTATCACTTCGAGCAGCTAAATTAGCAGCGGCAGGTAAAAGAGACAACTGATCATATTGCTTGCATGACATATACAAGAAAAATTGAGTCTCGAAATTGGTACGTTCCTATACTGTTAGTCTTCATTAAATCCATATTTCTTGTATCATTTTTCTTTTTGTCTTTTGGAACTTTTATAAGTTTATTAAAATTACAAAATGTACTCATTACTAGAATGATTAGTAATAACATAATCTTAATCGATCATGCTTAAAATAAATATTCTTATTTATATTCTAGCCATTGCTGTGCTTATTAATCGACTCAATATGCCTTCCGTAACAGTTGCTGTTGATGGAACACTTTTTCGTCATCATAACAAATTCAAGAAAAATCTTATTCAAACCTTAGATCGATTTGTACCAAGAACAGTAAGTTTTAATCGACTAATTTTTTCTATATTTTATCTAATCTGTATTTTCTAGCATCGTTTGGTTCTTTCTGAAGATGGTTCATCTAAAGGTTCAGCTTTAGTAGCTGCTGTTGATCGCCGTTTAAAAACAGCATCATCTACATATGAAAAAAATTTTCCATCATAAATCATTATAATAAAATATAAACACTATTATTAATTCATCTTTCCCGCATGCTTTTTATATACAAAAACAAATTAATAGTTCTTGTTGTTTATGTTTTTTCCTAGTCATTTTAGAATATAATATTTCTTCATTTAATGTCTCTTATCCTAGTCTTCTGTTTTGTTTGATTTTCTCCTCTTATAGGCCTATATAATTTCAATTTTACCTTATTTTGCCTTCTTAGATATAGATATGTATTGTCTACATTTCTCTTCTTTAATTTAGCCAACCAACAACACATATATACTAGTATGACAAATGTTTTGGTTATTTATTTTATGTTTCTCTAGATTTATTATCATATGCTTCAATGGATGGACTTTATTTGCCTAATGGGCGTCAACTTGCATTAATTGATCGTGATTGGATTCTTGACGAATTACCACATTTAGGAAATCCTGACGATAATTCAGACACTAATTATTTACTTGCATCAGCAGCAGCTTCTAATTGTAATACTAGTATAGCATTAGGTGGTTCAACAGGTCGAACTACATCAACTTTTGGAACAGGAAGTAGTTCATCACACGAAGCATCTCCTCATACAGTCGGTGGAACTGGTAGAACTGTAGATAGGACAGGAACTATTAGTGGAAATACAGGAGTTAGTTATCATCATAATTTATCATATAATCTAGACGAATTTGAAAGTGATTTAACATTGCTTTCAGAAATTGTTGACGAAACACACAATAAGTGGTCTGATTTTGGACTTAATCAATTACTTACATCATACGCACGTTCAATTCGACCAGTATTTAAATAAAATATCGAATATTTATTAAACAAAAATTTATTCAAAATAAATTTTGTTTCTTTTTTTTTTTTAACATTTAACTTATATTATGCTTCTTATTCAACGTTATATGTTTCGAATTAAACGTTATTTTCTTCGATTTAGTCTTGCGTGTCGTAAACGACAAAAATTAAAACGTTTATTTAGAATATTTCTTATTTTGATTGTTGGCCTTTTAATTTTAAATATTATTAATGGTGTACTTTTTTCGAGTATATTATTTTTTCAAGAAAATTCCAATGAACCAGATTATGATCTTGATACACGTCCATATTATCAAACAATTGAAATGAAAAAACGTTTTGATATATCAGGAAATTATTTAATTGTACAAAATTTTGTACAATATCAAAGTAATTTAACAAAAAATGCTGATTTACTTGCACTTAATTTACATACAAGTATTGAAAAACTTCATTTATCATTAAATCATGCAAAAGTTTGGGATGGACCAATATCATTAACTTTATATGTTAAAGGTACTCGAGCTAGTGATGATATTGATTATGCATCAATGTGGCTTCGATGTAATCATAGATTATTTAAAGTACTTAATATTCATCTTGTTATGTCAGCAACAGCTTATGAACGTAAGATATTTAAATTATCAAGTAGCACGAATACGTCAGTTATAATAATCAGATAGTGTAGAAATCTTGAAAAATGATGCCCAAAAATAGATTTGTTAATGCAGCATCTTTTTGAAGCTAAAATATGGAATTCACATGTGTCCTTTATCCTCTTTATGCTAATACAAAATACATAAAATGATAAATCTCTAGAAGACTACAATTGTTTTCCAAGGATAATCGATTGCTATGGGAATGATCTCTCTTATTTCTGCATTTCGAACAGAGATTTTTCTTTCTTTTTTTGTTTTTTATTTAATTTGTTGATGTACACTTTCGTATTCCGATTTTCTTAATATAACATTTGCATTGTTATTATTCTAACCATTGATTTCACTGGCAAATGTGTCTGTTGTACATATCAATTATAGCTACAGGAGATCGTAACGCACTATTTTGTATCTCAATAGGCATGGAAATACCGATATTGATTATTTCTTAACGTTATAACTTAATCAGTTCACGCTTCATATTACGACCGTAGCAAATTAATGCATGATTGCCCATCATCCTTGACATTATGAATATAAATTTTTATCGACCTATATTTAATTTAGCAATAAAATAATTGAAATGAGCAATATAGAAATTTAGCAATAAATTTACTGAATCAGCGATAACTATATTGAATGAGCAATAAATATACTGAATCAGCAATAATTTACTTAACTTAAAGGTAAATTTTATATAAAAAGGGGCACTATGGATTCATTTTGTTATGCTACATTCCAAAGCGGTGCTATAAGACAGAGTTGTGTTATACTATACATTATATTTTTGGTCTCTTTCTTTCTCTGCATATGTATCTACACCATTCATGCTCTTTCTCTTTTGTCAGGCTAGCTGTACTGGTTTTTCTGAATCCGACCAAAGGAATCATTCTATCATCTCGAATATTGAATGGTTATTCGAATACAAATTTTATAGATTAATATTTACTCTTTCAGACTATGCAATCAGAACTGTACAACAATCATTCAAAGCCGAAGGTTTTTAAACAAAAAACGCCCGAGTCCATACATTCGGGTCTGATAGAGTCCAAGTATGAACTCCAACCTTTTTATTTAAAATCCTTCAACTCTGAATGTCTTTTGTACAGTTATAATCACATTGTATGAAAGGGGAAACATTGCTCCACAGATGTGTATTCGAAAAACAGTTCAGTATTTCAAAAAATAGATTGACCCAAAATCTTCTGGTCGAGCTCAGAAAACCTGGTGCTGCTCCCTATTGTCAGATACGTTCCCATATTGCTTTCTCTTTGATCGTTCATTTATTTCTTTCAAGTGATCATTCAGATATATTCTATTCGTATCATATCTATTCTTGGTATATTCTGTCATCTCAGATACAGGTCTACACGTGTGTGATAACAGGGAGGATCTTATTTTTCGAAAATAAACATCATACACATAAGATCATATTACAGATTTAACATATTTATTTATAGAAATACGTAAGAAACAGAGGCAGACCACCAAGGCAAAAAAAAAGCTTTATTGACCCAATAATATACTATATTTTTGATTTCTTTTTTTTTTATTTTCGATTGTAACTAAAAATAATGCAGTTTTTCTTTTATTTATTGCTAAAATATGGAATTATTACTGCCATTTAATGAATTAGTTATTGTTCATTTAATAATATAAAATTGCTCAATAAAGTTTTTTTTATTGCTCACAAATTATTGCTAAAACGTATGTTAATTATTGCTGATTCCAATATTTTTATTGCTCAAATAAATACTAGCCATTTTTATCCATGCAAAAATCAAAGATTGTACTATTTAGAACATTTATAAACATGTTCCAACCATTCAAATTTCGAGGAAGGCTTTGGAATGTTCTGGAACACTCTCAGCCTTGTTGTTAATGTTGTTCGACGCCTTTTCTTGCGTTGCTAAGAAACTCTAAGAAAGGAGTCCGACGCCTGTTGTCCTCGATTGCTATGCAAATGTACTCAATGATCGTTGGTCTTCTCACGTTGCTATAAGTGGGAACCGAGAAATTTCTACTAAAAAGTTATACCCATTATATTTTTCATCGAAAAATATAATATGAGTTCCAAAAAACTCCTCTATTGAAATTTTGTTTAGTTTCGATACCTTTAAGAATAATGATTAGATATACATACAATAATAAATTGAACTCATAATATAATAAGTAAAAAAAATAGATTCTACAGAGTAATAACAAACAGTGATATGTCACAAGAGAGATTATTTAACAATGAATAAAAAAATGATATCTAGAATAGTATAATTAATCTCCAAGAGAACACGTAAAAGAAAAACATTATAAGCACAATACAATTTTATTATTCCGTTTCGACGATTTGATTTGATCTTCCTAATAGAAAAAAAGTTACAATAACGATATGATAACAAAAACTTTTACTAAACATTTCCATGAATTCAAACATTGAAATATTTCTAATGACATATTTAATTTAGGTTCAATATCAAATCAACATCATACTCATAGTGTTAAATATGCTGTTAGTTGTCAAAATCTAAATTATATAAATCATACGGATGAAACTGATTCAACTCCATATCCATCAAATCTTCTTCGTAATATAGCTCGTCTTGGTACAACACCATTAACTGTACAATATATTTTAACACTTGATATTGATATATTTCCTGCATCAGATCTTTTTCATCATCTTGTTTCATTTTATACTCAAACAACAACAACAGAACAATTTAATCGTACACTTTATGTTATTCCAGCATTTGAAATTCATATTGATACGGTAAAACATTCAGCACCACTACCACAAAATAAACGTGAATTAATTTTATTATGGAATGATAATCAATTACAACCATTACAAGCTGATGTTTGTCCAACATGTCAATTTTTAACAAATTATCAAGCATGGAAACAAGAAGCAAGTGATGATAAAATTATTCCTATATTTCGACCACATTATTCACAACCATGGCAACCATATTATATTGGACCTAAAGATGTACCAACATTTGATCCACGTTTTAAATCACATGCACATGCTAGAATAAGTCAAGTAAGAATAATATATAAATTTTCTATCTTAGTTTATTTATTTTTTAATATTTATTATTTTAGTGTTGTGAAACTTTTATGAATGGCTATGATTATGCTGTATTAAATAATGTTTATTTATATCGATTAGGTTTTCTTGATAAATCTCAATTACCAACAACAGAATTAATTGATGATGATACATCAGTTTTACTTTTTGATCAATTTCGTGAAGATCTATTAAAACATTATACAAATACAACAAGAAAATGTTGATCCAGATGATTTCTGTTATTGTCTTTTCTTTTTTTTTTTTTTTTATGTAAATCTAATTTTTTTCTCATTTTTTATTATCTTTTCAATAGAATTATAACGAATGAAGTAAAAGTTCTGCATTTATTTTGTTTTCAGTATAACATGGATAACAACTCGTCGTAGACACTTGCTAGTTTTCTTATTAGAACGAGCAAAGCTGTGTAAAAATATTTCGTTCAAAATACTTACCGAAGGCTAAAAAGTTTTTAAAAGAATCTATGAGTAAAACAGTTCTCTGTACACTTCTGGAATTTAGAAGAGATCTTCTACTCACTAAGAAAGTTGGTCTTACTTTCCGTCTTTTATTAGGTTTTGTAGCTCTACGATAGAGCATTGTAAACATGTAAAAATAAAATAAAATTTTCAAGCTATCATTTGAGTTCGAAATCGATATTTTTCTAAAGTCCTCTGTTTCATGCTGTTGTTAAATTAGAGTTTAATGAGCCCGCTACAAAAGCACATTATATAAAACAGAATACAGTTTTTCCATAAGACATAATGAGCAGAAATGGGATTGATTTGCGTTTTTTAGAACCAAACCGATCCCAATTTTGTTTAGGATAAGTTTCTACGATGAGTCATCGTTATGCTATGCTAAAAACAAAATAAATACAGAACTTTTGTATCATCTATTAACTTGAATGCAAAATAAAATATTGTTATCATTTATAGATATGGAAAGAGAAGAAATAATTAATTCTATAGAAACAAATTTAATTAGTAATTTTCAATCTATAACAATTAAAAATCGTTTAAAGAAATTTTTTGGTTTACCAACATCTATACATAGTGAATATATTGATGATAATGAACAATGTTCTTGGTGTATGTTAAGATATAGAATATAAATAATAATAAAAAATAAAGAAAAGGCTTTTTTTTTTGTTATAGCTTCAAATACACTTTTATGTGCAACTACCTTTCTCGAAGATGCAGTCAATTATCAATCTATAAGACATAAAATAACACGAAAATATTTATTAATCTATCGATGGTTTTCATGTCCGATGATAAAAAAGTAATTGACAAAAACAAAATTATTTTTAAATGAGTATTGATAAATTGATATATCTTATAGATTACATCAGATTATGTTGATAATTAATCTTTGTTTGGCATTTTTTGAACGACCATCATCATTTAGTATAACATCAGATGTTCGTGATAAACCTGATCGAATTATTTTTCCATATTTTATACTTATGACAATAGAAGGTTTAACACTTCTTTGGTTTAGTTGCTATATTTTTGTGAAAGTAAGTGATTGAAATTTTGATATTTGTTGTTGTTTAATTAATAAAATGATAATTAGATTGCTTGTTTTGGTATAAAATATATTCGACAACGATTTTGGATAGTAATTTTTTTTATTGTTATAAGTTATTCATTATGTGAATGGTTTGTTATGTTGTTATTTCTTAGTCAAACATATCAAGGTGTATGTATGAAATAATTGAAGAAAATACTTTTGTTTTAATGATAATAGAAATATTTAGATTCGTCTTCGACGTATGTTTCGTCCTATATTTATGATTGAATCATCACAATTGATGAAAAAAGCATTTGCAGCTTTACATAAAAATGCGTTAACCATTATAGCGTATGTCAAAATAGAAAAACAATTGATAATGATATGGTTTTTTTTTAAATTTTCTATCTAGTTCTATTTCATTGGCACTTATTCATATTCTTTTCTTTGCTGTTATGGCTATGTTTCTATTTCCTCGATCAGATGTATATGATTACAAGGAAAAATATTATTTTTTTTCCATAAAATTCTTTCTTTATTTAGACTCGACCAGATAGTCAAGGCAGTACTTATTTTTCTAATTTACACGATTCAACCTTACAATTACTTGTACTTCATTCAACAGCGAATAATCCTGATATAATGATACCAGGTAAAAATTCATTTTAATCGAGAACAACAAAAAGAGCCTTTATTGTTGACTATTCCTAGCTTATTCGGACAATCGATTGAATGCATTATTCTTCATCATTTTTGTTGTTATTGGTAAAATGCAGGCAAATTGATAATAACTTACCGAAATTGTTTTTGTTTTTATTTATTTATTTAATTCAGGCATTTATTGGATACAAAATATAATAACAGCAGTAGTTTATCGTGCTTTTCGAGGTTATTTTTTAAATTCAATTATTAATTTACAATTAAGACGACGAATAGCTGTACGAGCTTCATTTGAAATTTTAAAAAAACGTATAACATCTGAAGGATTAATTGAAATAAAGTAGCAATCATAAAAAGAAAAATAATTGATTTTTGAGAGAGAAGAAAATTTAATTTTTTTAGAGATAATATACCAATATCAGTTGTTCAAATAGTATTAAATTATGTATCAATGAATAAATGGCATTTTGATCGAATTAATGAAGTATGCAACCAAAACAAAATTAATGAATATAAATTTAAATTTTTCTATTTAGAGACTTTCTGAATTAATCCATGAAAATGACTCAATTAATCTTGATCAATATTCTCATACAATGCAATTATTAGATTTAAATCCAAAATTAGCACCGGTAAAAAAGACAAACAAATAATAATAATAATAATAAAACTAAGACAAAAAAAAATAATAATCTTGTATTTAAGGGACTTAATATCCGAACATTAGGTGAAAATACACTCGATCGTTTTAAAGCTATTTGTCGTTCAAAAGCATTTGATTTTATTGGAACAATATTTGCTATATTAAGTGTTCTTTTTGTTACAGTAAATAATGATTTAATCGTTTTTTTTTATATGATATTTTGAGCTTTTTATGTTATTTTCAATAGATTGAAGTTAGTGATCATCATTTAAATACTAATTACAATGATATAGTAACATATACATTACCCATGGCAATTATTAATTTATGTTTTATATTTTATTTTGTTCTTGAAATAGTACTTAAAGCATGGGCATTTGGTACAGTAAATTTTTTTCGTTCATCATCTATGCATATATTAGAAGCTATTGTAGCATTTACATGTTTTGTAAGAGAGAAAAAAAAAACAAATGATTTATTTATATTTTGTTATGTATTACATTTAAATAGTTTTTGCAAATTATTTATTTGGCAATACATCGAACACTGATTGTTTCACTAATGTAAGAACAAAAAAAAACACAAAAGAAATTTTTGTTTCGTTTTTTGTTTTTTGTTTTTTTTTGATTTAAATAATTTTTAATTAATAGATATGTTGAAATGATCAAGAAAGAAAAAACAATTTTTCCGCTTTGGGCAGCAATAAAAGTTTGCAATATGTTATTTATTTATAGATTAATTCGGTTTTTACCAGCATCAAAAAATATTCGAATTATTGTTGGAACGATTCTTGATGAATTTCGAAATGGTGGAGCTTTCTTTGGACTTTTATTCGTAATTTTTCTTAATTTTAATTAATAACATATGATGTAAAAGTCATAACATAAGATATCGATCTCTATTTCTCTTTGATAAAAGATGGAGTCGATCTGAACACGTCAGACAGGGTCGGATCGGTTTGTTGATCTATGATGTGACCAGTCGATAGCCGTTCATCTCTGAGATGCTGAAAGAAAACATTTTTGTACTCTTTCGAATTATATATTTCTTTGTTTGTAACACGTTCATCAATGAAATGATACAACAGAAAAGAGAAACACTCTTCAAAACATCTGTACTTTTTCTATAAAAGAATGACACAATATATCGATCCATATGTTTCGTTGGTAATTATATTATGAAAAGAATATCTTTTTTATCAGCCAATAACCAAAACGAAGGATACGAAATTCGTATACGCTCCGTATCCGAGTGTATTATATGACTCAGTATTACGACCGTATTTCTCCGTATCGTATACGGAGAAATACGATCGTAACACTGAACCGTGTAATGCACCAATAAAGGACGATTTATGGTCGTTTATGAGCGTGCTTGTTGAACCGAAGTACGAAATTTTCTTCTTTTTTTTTTATATAGTGTATGATTTACGCTTGTCATCTATATTCGTCAATGAAGTGAGACAAGAAAAAAGAGAAATATTTGTGCAAAAGATTTGCAATTTTTTGTAAGAATTCATCCAAAATATTTTCTTTGACAAAAGTTAATTATAATCGAACTTTTTATCAATTCACAAAAAATCGAATGTTTCTCATTGTTCTCTTTTTATTTCATTTTCGAATATGTGACAAATAAAAATCATATACTATTCGAAAGAGAAGCAAATTTTCTATGAATTGAATACCAAAAATATTTATTGATAAATATGTCTATCAAAGAGATATTTAGATTAACATTTTGCGCTGTCTTTTCTAAATCTTATACAAAAAGTGGAAATCTTTTTTTAAAAGGATGTTTCTCCTGTTGTTGCATCATTTCGTTTATGAATATATTATAAAAATAAATTATATACAGATCGAAAGAGGAGAAAAGTTCTATCCCGATTTCGTTCTAGAGAGAAAATATTCCAGAGTTTATTTGTATCACATCTAAAAACAAATCTTTCAATACTTGTGTTTTGATTTATCTATTCGATGACTAACATTTTTTTTGTTGATTTATCTCTCTTGAATTATGTTCTGATTGATGTGATTTATAAGATTGTTTTGCTTGAAAACCAAAAAAATATTTCTATATAATTTTTAGTTCCGGATGGAAGAATTTTTTTCTCGTAGTCCTAACAAACTTTCAAATTTTGGTGCTACACATCTCTATTCGGCACACTTCTATGAAAGAGAAATAGAATTCGAATTTTTGTGCCATTACTTTTATATCGTATGTTGTATTTACAAGATATAATATAATATTCTAGAGTTTTTATTATGTATATTCAATATTTGGAATGGAATTATTTGGTGGTGAAGTTGATGATCTTTACAGACGTTATAATCAATCAAATATAACGTGACTATTCTTAATTAATTTTAATTTTTAATGATAAATTATATGTTTGTAGAGTTTGTGGCACTTATGAACAACTTGAATATTGGCCAAATGGATTTAATGATTTCTATGCAAGTTAAAAAAAAAAAACGATTAAAATTTAAATCTTTATAGTTTTATTTTATAGTCATCAATTATTACATTGTATAATATAATGATTGTAAATCAATGGTATGTGTTTGTTTATGGATTTCGTGCTGCAACAAATTCAATGTAAAGACTTTGCTTTATCTCTCAGTGTTGTTGTTTTTTTTTTATATTAAATTTCTTCTATTTTCAATAGATGGAGTGAATTATATTTTATATTATGGTATTTATTTGTAACAACTATTGGATTAAATGTTTGTCTTGCATTAAGTGGTGATGTGAGTTTATCATTGTTATGATGATTTTTTTTTCTGTTTTTAATTATTATTATTTTGATTTATTTTAGATTCATGATGCTAAAAAACAACGAGCTGATCAAAATGAAGAATTAATTGTATCGAATATGTATGATATTTATCGGTATGTTAATCAATTAGATTTGAAAAAAAAAATAAAAGTTTAAATTAATAACTTTTTTTTTTAATTAGATCTCATATAAATGAACCATCATCAGAAGAAATTACACGACGATTAAATGAACATCCATATATTAATTTTCGTCAACATTCTAATGAAGAAATAAATTTAGCTTGAAAAATAATATCGTTGTTTTTTTGTATCAGGGATGTGATGACAAGGAGATGAAGAGATGCCAAGGATGCATATCCCTACAATGAAAGGAAAATTGTCATTTTCTCTATCGAAAAATATTCTTTGTATTAACAACAGAGGTCACAGAATGGAAAAAAAACTAATGTACCCAGTCGCCATGTAAAGTATATATATATATATTACATACCTTACTAATTCTCTGAAAATTTTTCTAACACATCTTCCACTATCACTACTTTTCTTTCTTCACCACAGCTTTGTTCTACACAATTTATTTTTCTATGGTTTTCTAAAAGGTTTTTAAAATAAAGACATTCATGATTTTTTTTCCCTTTCCTAGATGATTAATAATCTAGTTCGTTCGTTGTTATCATTTCGTAGCATTAATCCATTAGGTGGATCGATGCGTGCTTTTTCTATTATGTATACTGCTCGTTGTACAGCAACAGGTGATCATAATGGTCGTGTTGTGTGTGATGATGATCGATCACATCTAGATGTGAAATTAACTAAACCAAAAGAACTAGGTGGTTTAGGTGGTTCAGGAACAAACCCTGAAGAATTATTTGCTGCTGGTTATAGTGCTTGTTTTTTAGCTGCCATGGGTTTAGCAGCACAAAATCTTAAAAAATCACTACCATCAGCATCAAGTGTTAGTGCAGCTGTTAGTATTGGTAAACATGATAATGGTAATTATGGTTTCAAAGTTGAATTAACAGTTAAAATACCAAATGCTAAACAAGCAGATGCTGATGCTTTAGTTAAAGCTGCACATAATATATGTCCTTATTCTCGTAAGTTGTTATTTTCTTTTTTTTGATTAAAATAATTAATTTAATATGAAATATTGTTAGATGCAACACGTAATAATATCGATGTTAAAATCAAAACTATAACATAAAATCAACTATGACGAATACTTATTCTTCTATATTAGAGTTTTGTTTTATTTTTTATTTTTTATTTAAATAAATATAAATATATTTTCAATCGACTATCGAAGTTAATGTTTTAATGATAAATTATTTTTGTAATCCAATCTGTATAATACGATATTTTTGTATATACACCAAGACCAGCACAACTAAAACCCCATGATATTAAACCAACTAAATGCCAACGACCATTTCTTAACAAAACCATTGGACCGCCTGAATCACCCTACGACAAAAAAATAAAGAAGAAGAAGAAAATTTATTTTCGAAATTTAATTTTTTGGTTTTAAAATTTACTTGACATGCATCACATGTTGAATTTTGACATAAACCAGCACAGAGAGTTGTTATTGAATTAACATCTTTTAATCTACATTGATCATTTGATTGAATAGGTACTTCAACTTCACGTAAATATCGAAAATTTCCTGTACCATGAGTATCTCCCCATCCAGTAACAAGTGTTCGATCACCAATTTGAATAAAATTTGATATTGATGATAAACATATTGAACGAATAAAAGGATTAAATATAAGTGAATTAGATAATTGAAGTAATGCAATATCATGTACCCACCGAGTTAATTTTCCATTATACGAAGGATACTATATAAAATAAGAAAAAAAAGAATAATTACTATTTTTGAAAAAAATCTTTCAATTTAATATTATATACAACAACAATTTGTTTAATTGTTCTTTTTACTCGTGAATGTTCTACATTATATCGATCGTGTATACCGAATTCGGCCAATAGATTTTCTGGATTTGTTCTATATTGATTCAAGTATTTCTTTTTTCTATTAGACAAAAAAAAAAAGAAAATAAATATATAAAAATATACCCATTAACACAATGTGCTGCAGTTATGATCCAGTTGGCATTGAGAACCGTTGCTAAATGTTGAAAAGAATCAATTGAGAAAGAAAAAAAAAATAAAAGAAAAAGTTATATTAAGATTTAACCTCCACAAAATTTGCCACGATCATTAAGAAGTACTTGCCATGGATGACTATGTGGTACAGCTTGTCGACCACCAACAATACGACTAGTAACACCACGAGAAAATTTATAACCATTTGTTGATGTTAAACCACATTCTATTTTGAATATAGTTGAAATTCAAATATTGAGAAGTTTTATTTACCAGCATAGTTTTCTGCTGATAAGATAAATGAACTAATTAAATGAGAAGGTGTACTCAATGCTTCTAGAAATCAAAAATCATTCAATACAAGGAAAAAAGAATAATAAAATAGAAAAAAACAAACTCACGTTCTATTTGAATAAGTTGATAATGCATAAAAAAATTTGCATCAAGATAGTAATCATTAAGACGAAATTCAATCATTAATGTTTGTCCTACACCAGCTACACGTACTTTACGACGATCACCACATAGTTCAACTTTTTCATGTTGTAATCCTGGTGTCCATAAATTAACAGAACCACGACGACAACCTGTTTTTAAATATTCTTCAACAGAAATTGGAATAAATATATAATCGAATTCAACAACAATACGCTAGAGAGAATTAAAGAACTTTACATCAAAAAAAAAAAATGAGAAATAGAATTCGACAACCTGATGTGATGAACCAACCACTAACCATTGACAATGAATAATTGATTCAGTATTCATCATTGTTGTTTTATTAAAATCAAGAACACCTGTATCATTTATAAAACTACGTAACAATGGACAATCAGATAGTACAACAGCTGGTATTGAATTTATTAAAATAATCATCATCGAAATGAAATTTTTGCCTAAACTTCCGAAGAGAAATATATGAAAATATTTTAAATCGATGATCATCTTTATTTCTTTGTCAACAATCAAGAGTTATTCGTATTATTGTTGTTCTTATTATCATTTTTTAAGCTAGGAGCTACAATAAATAATCAATTTTTTTCTTTTTCCTCTTTCTCGTCAATGTAAAAAAAAAAAAAGGTATCTTTTAGTTTAACCTTCAAAAAAAAACGAAGAATAAATGTGATCGACACACATAAAAGAAGGTCTCATCATTGTTTGAAGTATGCTGATAGAATTTCTTATTTTGAGAACCTTGATTGAAGTAAATAAGATTTCGTTTTGTTATTTGTTTGTGTTATTGATTCTTTCCTTTTGACTAGACAATTTAACAAAAGACAAATATTACAAAAAGATTTTTTGTTTGCCTCCTTATTATTTTTACAGACTAGAGAACAATTTTATTATACATTTTTTTTGTCATAATAATTGTATAAAGCATTTTTTTTCCTCACACTTTTGCGTGACTTCAATTCGACAGTTAATTTTATCCGACTTCTTTCTCTTATTCTTTATTTATTTGAGTATATACGTAATAAATTACGAATAAAAGTATTTATGCAAATGATCACATTATCACGAAGAGGTCAGTTCTATTATTTATTACCATCCTTGAATTATGTATATTTTATCGTTTAGAGTATATATACATACTAAGTTTATCACTAACAAAAATAAAAAATATGTAAAAACACGAACAATGTTATAATCAAGTGTATACACAAAAATGAAGAACAACAGAAATTTTGTCGACTTCATCAAATGTCAAGTTCTGATAAGCGCCAAATAGTGGCACGTTTTATGTGTAGGTTGAATGATGAAAAAATAAGAGTAGATGTGAGTAATAATAATAATATTACTAACATTGAATTCTTCAGAATCTATGTATCAACAATGCGATAGTGCCAGATGCGGGGGTATATATACATGCATAGAATACGAGTTATATATAACTTTTTTTCCTCTCTCTCTCTCTCTACTCATATTGCATTCTCCCGCATGCTGAATGCATATTATGATTGCGAGCGTGTGTGTGTGTCGATAAACTTAGTAGTAAGTAGATGTGTATGTGCTCAATTGGCTTGCCTATAGGCTTGCTTTTTTTTTTCTTCTCTCTGGCTTTTTCGTCAGTTGTACAGTAGTAAAAGGAGAACATATACAAGACTATTGTCCAGTACCATTGGCCGGTCATTGACTCACGCTGGCGTCTTTCTTTTTCTCTTTACTGTCGATGATAAAAAAAAAAAGAAAAAAGAAAAAAAAAGAAACTAATCTATATGTGCGCTATTGCAATCTCTTGCGTGGTTATAGTAGTAGTGCATATGGGAGAAAAAGAGAGCAACATAAAGAGAGGGAGAGAAAAAACGAACGGAAGGACGACGACCAAAACAAGCAGTAGTGGTTTGTATACAGTGGAGAGTAAGCTGCTTGCATGCTACCTCCTCTTTTATCGACACAACAATGATTATGACTTGATCGTTAAGGTTCAGTCTTTCTTTCCGTTCTTCTTTTTCTTCTTTTCTCTGCTTACTGAGACACCGATGATAGATGGTGATGATGATGATGATGATTCCAAGTCAAACACAATTTGATTCTTCCCCTTTCCGTTGCCTTTCTCGTATATATATATATATATATATTCATTCTAGACTATGTGCATTTACAAAAGTATTGAACGAATTATTCGTAAGCTGATTGAAGTTTTTTCTTTTCATTATAGCTTATTACTTTTTTTTTTGGTCCTTAGTATTTATATTATTATATAATCAAAAAAAAAGAGAAAAAAGAAGAAAAAAGTTATATTATTAGAGAAACAGAAATATCTTGAGAATATAAACAAAAATTCTTTTATCGTAAAACATGAAAGGTATGTATCTTATCAACATATTTTCTATATAAATAAAATCTTTGATTTTATACTTAAGAAAACTCAATATTTTCTTTTTTAAATATCTTCTGCACTCTAGTGATGTCGCTCTTATTCCAATGGACCATTGGCTAATTTAGTTTATTTATTTTTCTAAAAAAACAAAAAAAAAAAAAAGAAAAACTTCACACATTATTTATATTCTTCTAGATGCATAATATATAAATTAAATATTATTATTGTTATTTTTTTTTTTGGTATTTGATTTAAAAAACAAAATAACAACAAAAAGAAATTATGTCAAGTTTTCTTCCATCATCATCTCATACAAATGCTGCTAGTAGTGGTATGAATACATTGCAACGTTCAACAGTGAACAATGCTGCAGCTGATGCATTACGAAAAAAAATGCAACAATTACGTGATGAACTTGAACAGGTTAAAGATGATTTAGAACGTTCACGTAAAGATTTAGAAAAAGAACGAAATGCTCGTGAAACTGTATGTTAAATATTTAACAAAAAAAAAATTGTTTTTTGATTTAAAAAAGAATAATAATTTATTTAGGCTGATTCTGAAGTTAGTCAATTAACACGAAAACTTCATTCATTTGAAGAACAACTTGAACGTACAGAAGAACGTTTAGTTCAAACAACAAATAAACTTGATGAAGCATCACATACAGCTGATGAACGAGAACGGTTTGTTATTTTTTTTGTTTTATGAAGAGTTTAATTTCTACTATTAATTTTTAATTTTTTTTTTTCTTTTTAGATCAAGAAAAATGCTTGAAAATCAATTAAATCTTGGTAGTGATCGTACAGAACTACTTGAAATGCAATTAAAAGAAGCTCGTGCACTAGCAACAGAATCTGATAAAAAATATGATGAAGTTAGTTGTTTGATTTAGTTTTTGATTCCTATTTTTTATATTTTTATTTTTAGGTAGCACGAAAATTATTAATTCATGAAAATGAACTTGAAAAAGCAGAAGAACGTGCTAAACGAGCAGAAACGTAACTTAAATTTTTTTTTTTTTTGTGTTAATATTAGATTTGATTGAAGATTTATTTTTTCTTTTTATTTGCTTAGGAAATGTACTGATTTAGAACAAGAAATGAAAAATCTTCATCATCAATTAAAATCCTATTTGGCTCGTATTGATGATGTAATATAGAATTAAATTTTGAATATAATTTTAATGTGAATCAATGATTTCTTTTTTTTAAATATAGGCTCAAAATAAAGAACAAACATGTGAAGATCAAATTCGTCGTCTTTCTCAACATTTAAAAGATGTAAGTTTATAGGCATTCTTTTTTTTTTCGTAGAGAGATCATTTTTTAAAGATATAAATAAAAAAAAAAAACCTAGGCTGAACGACGATCAGATCTTGTTTTTAAAGAACGATATGATCTACAAAAAGTAGTAGAATTTTTTGCAGGTAGTTTATGAGATATGATTTTGATTTTTCATAGATATTATGTTTTTTCTTTTTCATTGTGCATTTTATTTGTTTTTTTTTTCCTACCTGCATGATTTTTTTGATTGCTGTGTTTGCATGTCTAGGCTGAAACTCGCGCCGAATATTCTACCAAACAAGTACAACGACTACAGCGAGAAGTGGATACACTTGAAGGTTTGTAATGAGAGAAAAAAAAAAAAGATGGTATTTTATGGCTTATTATACATATATTCAGTACAATTATTATTTTTCATGCTTTGAATGTTAATTTGGTTTTTCTGCATATAATTTATTTAGAATGAATTTCAAAGTTGTAGACTTAAATAGATTAGTGGATAGTTTATACATTAAATAATATTAATCATGTACAAACAAGGATATAAGAATTCATCGGCAGGGGTATTCCCAAGCAGAAAACGGACGATCGTAGACATGAGTGGCACCATCTTGAGCATATTTTGTTTAAAACACATGAATCGTGACAATATGACATTCGATACAAGGCTTACACGATCGTAAAAGAGATCGTTTTCAATGAAAGAGCGTTGCTTCTGGTTCCAGTTCCGGTCAAAAACGAATTTGGTCCCGGTTCCGATAAAAAAAAAATAATTTGATTCCGATCCCAATTAAAAAAGAATTCGATTCCGTTTCCGGCCAAAAAAAGAATTAGATCCTGCTTTCAATCTAAATAGAATTTGAGCTCGACCCGGTCGAGATTCTCTTGTTCATATCGAGACGGATATCCCTATCCTGATGATGTCAAGACATCCATTCTTAATCGAAAAGTTGCAATCATTTCTGGTAGATCCATAAAAAAAAAAATCTGTTCTTTGTTTTTTTAGAACAACATAATAAGTTTTTGTTTATTTCAAATATAATTTAAAAAATAGAGATGTAAGACATGATTGATATTGAGTTTCAACAATCGAGAAAATTTTTTTGAAAAACTTTTTTTTCATATTTTATTTTAATAAGTTAACATGTCATTTTCTATTTGTAGAAGAATTACAAACTGAACGTGATCGTTGCAAAACTCTTCAAAACGAAATGGAACGTTGTTTCTCCGATTTACAACTACTTTAAAAAAAAAATATCTCAGGATGAACATTCTATTGTATCGTTTATATCTTTTATCATCTGTCATACATTCATTTGCTACAAAAACATTTTTTTTTCTTATATTATTATTAGCACACAATCCCAGTTTGTCTAATTGTCAATATATCATCATTTGTGTGTATGTGTGTGTGTGTTTCATTTCGGTTTTTTTTTCTTTCTCAGTCTCTTTTGTTCAAAATAAAGTAATCACGTTCATATATTGTACTTATCTATTCTCTCAGATCATTTCTCTGTAGTCATTTTAGTTTAATTCGTTCAGATCTACTATATAGTCAAATGAGAGATTTTTATTATTATTATTATTATTGCCATGATTTTACTTCTTCTTTTCATTTGTCTTGTATTCGTAACAGTGAACATTAAAAAAAAAAAAAGAAAATTTCCATCGTTGGAAACAAAAATCCTTTTTTATATATACACACATATACATATATATATATATATATCCATGCATTCTTCAGATGTTTATACAATCGTGGGACGAATTTGCTAAACAAGCTGAACGACTTTATCTTAATGATCCAATAAATTGTCGTCTTTGTTTAAAATATCGAAATGAAATGCTTATATTACGTTTAACTGATAATCATACATGTCTTCAATATAAAACCAAATATGCTCAAGATGTGAAAAAAGCTGAAAAATTTATGTCAAGTCTTTTACGTCATATGGCATCGAAAGAAACATAAAAAATAAATTATTTTTTTATTTGTTATTGTTAACCACGAAAAAAAAAAATTGTTTTTATTTTTATTGTTAACTAAGAAAAAATAAAATAAAAAAAACACGAAGAAAACAAAATAAAAGGATGATGTAAGAATTTTTAAGTTGAACAAAATATCATAAAACTTGAATTGTATTTTTCAAGTATTCATCATATAGAGACATCAAAGGAAAAAATCCTCTCTTTTTTTTTTCAACTCTTAATTTTTACGATGTGTGCTGTTATCAATTCGCACCTTTTTCCTTTTTTTTTTTTTTCGTGTTTCTCCTATGTGTTCTGTTCTCTCTTTAATATGAACACATTTAACCGAATGATTGAGACAATATATATGAATCTTATTTTTTTTTTTATCTTCTTTCATCCATTTGAAATTTATTGATTATTACATGAGAAGAATGAACATGGTAATTAACAAGCAATCGACTAATGATACATAGAGAAGAAGAGACTTTGATCAATGATACCGACATTTTAATCATTCTATACAAATATCTTTTTTTTTTTTTTTTTGAAATGAAATAATGAAGTTGAAATTTTATTTTCGATAATTGAAAAAAAAACACAAGACAAAAACAAAAAGAAAATCAATGCTTTATACAATGTCCATTGAATTAAGAAGAAAAAGAAGAAGAAGAAGAAGCAAAAGAAAAAAAAAATCATTGTTCGACTAGAATGTGCAATAAGAATTAAGAATAAAGTTTTTTTCTTTTTTATGTGCTTGTTGTTGTTGTTGTTGATTCATTCACTGCATGTGATAAAAAACTTGCTAAACCCATGGCTGGTAACGCAAAATTGATTGTAGGTTTTATTGGTGAATGTTGTTGATGATTTTGTTTTGGTGATGAACTAGATGATGTTGGTGATGATGCCGATGAACATGATGTTATTGTATCTGTTGATCCATTGAGTATTTGTGATGTTGGCATTGGTCGAATTTTTGTAGTTGCTAATCGAACAGCAGCTGTTGTTAAAGGATTTAGCTGTGGTAATACCATTGGATTAATACCCGATTGAGATGGAACATAACTTGAAGCAGCAGCTGCATACATATAAGAAAAATATGAAAATGGATCACCAGGATAACCTGGCCAAGCAAATGCTAATTTTTGTCGTTTATCTTTCATTCGACGATTTTGAAACCAAACCTAAAGAAGATTTTAGTTTTTTATTTCATTTTAAATAAGAAATAGAATAGTCCAATGGCAGATTTAGGGAGCAGAAACAATTGCTCCTCCCTTCGGAAATATTTTTCTCAACAGGAAATGCCTTAAAATGAACCGATATAATCTCTAACCGACTTCAAAAGATATTTTATGATCATCAGGGATGATCCAATCGGGAGTATGACACCCCCGGATCAAAAAGACTTTGTTTTTTTTCCAGTGAAGCAGTGTTTTATACAGACGTGCGTTTCCCGAGAGGCGACAAACCCTCATTGTTGAATGCACAATAACTACAAACTCTGAGAGGCCCAACGCCTCCACACTGAGTAAAACACTGTAGCAAAGATAAAAATTTGCTGTGCACTTTCTTAGAAAAAACATTGCAACACTCCCATACTCCAATTTTGGTTGTCTCGGGCAGGTCCTTATGACCATGATCGAACCCCTCTCTTCTTTCTCAAAATTCTTACTTTAATAGTTGATTCTGGTAATTGTAATTCAGCTGCTAACTCACAGCGTCTTGGTCGACTAACATAATTTTCACGAAGAAATTCTTTTTCAAGTCTTGCTAATTGTTCACGTGAAAATGCTGTTCGATATCGACGAATATTATCATCATTAGAATTTGTTGAATTCATATTATTATTTTTATGATTGATTAAATGACCATTTATATTTGTTGAATCGTCTGTGAAAAAGAACAAAAACAAAAAAAGAAAATTTTTGTTTTTATAAAAAAATTCATTTTCATCATACCATTATCATCAGATAAACATTCATCAGAAAATATTCCTGAATTAGTTCCTAATAGATATGAATTATTAGTACCTAACATGATTGTTATTTTTTTCTTCAAATGAAATCTTCGATTATCAATATTATAGCAGACAATTTCTCTCTCTTCTCATTTTTCTTTTTTTTTTTTTTCTTTTTATTCTTCACATCATTATCACGCTCGTTCTCCTGACGATTATTCGTTCTTTTAGATTAATAATTGTATGTAAAAAGAATAAAATAGATGCTATTGGTTGATAGAAATGAAGAGAAAAAAAGCAAAATAATTAAAAACAATGACTGGTTAACTATTCTTTTCGAAATGATCATGTTAATGACGAAGAGAACGAGAGATAGAGAGAGATAGAGCAAATAATTGCTAATATCATTAAATATAGAATGAACGTGAGGTGTGAACAATGAGAAGCATAATTAACAGTTTATTCTTTATGAAAATCGGACTAATGCAAATAGATATTGTCGTCTCGTCAAACGGATAAGACTTTGCATGAACAATTGAGATGAGACATATTACAAATAAAAATGAAATATATACAAAGTCAGACATAAATGTCGTTGATTGTTTTGTTTTTTTCCCTCTTTTTTTTTTTTTTTAAATATTAGATACAACTAATTGGCTCAACAAGACAAAAAAGAAAGGCTCCGCCCTCTCTTCACAAACGTTTGTCTTCTTTCACAAAAAAAAAAGAACATTTGTATCGGACACATTTGATGGTTTATATACGTTCATTTAACATTTTTAAGGGTCAATAAACATTCATTTTCTATGGCCATCATACCATGGCCGCTAGCAACAAAATGGTATGTCGTTAATCAATGATAGATAATCACACGTTTTCACCTGACCTCCGCCTTACGATCGATTAAAACAAATCGTTATTTTGTTTTTCTTTTCAAAATAGAAAAGAGACATTATTCTTTTTTTTTTTAATCTCATTAAAGGTTTTGTTACTGATTGAAAGCACAGGTGTCTGTTATTCTGTCTATTCAGATTGATTTCATATGCCATTTATTAGTAGATTACTACTATCAAAAGATCAAAGTAGAATGACTCTTTACTTATACGTTGTTGCATCAACAAAAGGGGACGTCAGGGATTACTTTTTTATTTTTATTTTTTTCTCATTTACTTTGCGTGTGACGGACAAAGCGTAGGTTGGTGTCTTCATTTTCTCGACACTTTACTATCATGCAAAGAAACGATTCACATACTGATATTAAGTTGGCATCAATAAAGGTTAACATTAAATGAATTTGATTTAATAATTAATCTAATGGTAGAGTCAAGAATGTGTAACTCAACCTCTTCCAGAAACTAAACGAATCTATATTATTAATGAAGAAAATATTTATATTTCAGCTTCAAGCAGAGGCGTTGAACTTCACTACTAAAACTAAGCGAATATTAAGATTCGATCTTTTTTCTTTTTTTTTGCTAAATGTTCGATGATTGAATAGAACATAAAAATAAAAGGTTCTACATATGAGTGACTTCAATCATTTTTATCACATATGTGTAACTGTTATAAAAAATAAACACAGCAGTAGCATCGATTCACTTTCACATGTCAATGTTTACTTATTTTGTTTCTTTCTTTTTTGTTTTCTCTATTCATATCTTCGACTTTACCGCTAATGATTCGATCGATATTATCATTGGGAAATAAATTTCAACACGAAATAAACCGACAAAAAGATTTAATAGAAAGATAAAGATTTTCTTTTTTAAAATAGAACTATAATCAGGGGTATCCTGAGGTCACCAAGATTCTGGAAGGAAATGTTTTTTTGAAGCTTTTTCTACTATGAAAAAATCTTTTGAAAGAGAAACGATCGCTCCTAGCGTTCGTTCTCTAAATTCGCCATTGTCGTGACTATTGAGAAGGCAGGATTCACCGAAAATCGTTTAATTTCACTAGGGAAAAATGAAATTTTTCAAAGATTGCGAAATCACTCCTGACTAGAATCATATATTTACTGTTAACTGATCATTATAAAAATAAAGTACAACCATAAATATTGTCTTTCTATGACACCATATGATAACAAAACTTTCGATTAGTACATGTTATTGTCGTTTTCTATTACTGATCAAGTCTCATTTAACATACTGACATCTGTTTGAGACTTCCCATAATGGCATCTCATCTTATATCGGTTTGCTCAATATTCAGATGTTCTACTTCTAAGACACAACTAAGAAGAAGAAGAAGAAACAAAAAAAAAAGAAAAAAGGTCAAGTAAGAAACTTACGATTGTCAATGATGCTATTGTCATATGTAAAAGAAATCTCGTCACAATCCTGATGATTTTGCTTGTAGATACCCATATTGGTTAGAGACTAAAGAAAAAAATGATGATTTTATGATTTCAATTATATATATATATATATTATATGTATATGTTCGATGATTTTTATGATGGAATAAATGATTATGATCGAAATGAATTGATTTTTTTCTTTCTTTCTTTCTTTCTTTGCTTTTCGATTCGTTCGTTTGTTTTTTAAATCGTTATACAAAACCAATCATTAGGTGCGATGATTCTATATATATATATATATATCAATAGTAATAACTATTTTTCGCACGATTGAATGTTTGAAATAAAAAAAAAAAAAACGGAAATGTTTTCTTTGTTATTCGATAGAAATAATTTGTGATATCATTTGTGTAAAAATTAATCTTAATTAACAGTTTAAAATTTCATGTTCTTTCTGGATCATTTCATATTTGTTTGAAATGGTAATTTTTTTTTTCTTGTGTTGTTGCTGTTAAGTTCGTTCATTTTACAACTTTCTCTTTTTGCTATTTTTCTATTTATAACATGCGCATCAAACTCTCAAGAGTCATTATACAAATGAAAACAATAATAACAAACAAAAGAATAAAGACTTTCTATGATTAACACGTTTAGTCAAGAGTCGTTACACATTTCAATCAAAGGATTCACACATGTACAATGATATTGTGTTATGTTGTTACTGCTCGATTGCATCTCACAAAAAAGAGAGATCAAAAAGAAAAAAAAATGTATTGGTGACAGTCCTTGAATAATAAAAATGAATATATATATATATATATATATATATATTTGCTTAATATAATCTTTTTTATGAGTTTGACTTACGTCAAAGAAATTCGTCATTGCATTGCTCTAGTTTCTTGTCAAGTATACAAATAAAAAAATCGGCGTCAACATTTACTTAAAAATGATCCGTTAAATTGATTATATAGGTTTTTTTTTCTCTCTGTTATTAAATCTATGTGATAGAAAATAAAATGTTCAAACGAAGACACAGATCATAAATCATTCTGTTCATCTTCATTAGATACGCAAAATGAAATTAATTTTTTTTACTTGCTTTGTCATTTTTTTTTCTTCCTCGTCTTCTTTTGAACATAGGACCGCCCACGAAATTAACAAAAGAAATTTTATCAGATAAGGATGAGAAAGGCGGTGGCATCAATTGATTTTTTCTTCTCTTTTCTCGTGTTTCGTTCACCTGCAAATAAATTTGTTGTCATCTTTTTGTTTTAGAAAGAACCATGCATTACCGTTTCGCGTGTATGAATAGATAAAGATACTATCCACACGCATTTTGTTGTATTTCTTTGATCTAATAAGTAAAAGATGCATGACTCTATTCGGTAGCTTAAATAGATGATGAAAATTAGTTAAACTTGTTTTTCATTATCGATTGATGACCTTTTGCAGGAAATATATAATTGTTTTAGTATACAAAGAAAGAAAGAAAGAAATGAAAATGATTTTTAAATGAAGCATAGAGAGTGAGAGGAAAGTTTTTTGTCAGAGTATAAAGAAAACATTTGAAGTGATTTCGTACTATTCAAAACTAGATGAGTAAATCTGTGGATATTTGACTCCTTTTTTTGTCGTGATAGGCACATGGAAAGAGATAGCGAACATATTGAACATTCACTAGAAACGTCTGACGAAGGTCTTATGAATGATTTCTAGCTTTTGAGTTTGTATTTTGGCCATGAGTAGAGGACATTTAAACCAGTGAAACTTCCGAAGGATTCTTCTTTTTTATTGAAATTCGACCGAGGTATGTAAATGTTTGGAAACACTGGCGATTTTTCATATTTTTATAGTTTTAGAACAATACTATGTATTGAATCATTTATACCTTGGTTCAATCTTAATAAAAAGAAGAATCTTTTGGAGGTTGTACGAGATTAGATGTTCTCTAGTTATGAACAAAATATAATCTCAAAAACTTGAAATCCCTTATGGTACTTTCATCAGATGTTCCTAGAAACTGCACACAATCTCCGTCATATGTCGGCAAATTTTGTCGATCAAAACTGTTTTCTAATTATTTCCTATGTAAATCGCATAATAAAAGCAATAGGATACGTATTGGATGTATCCATATGTGAAACTAGTGTTGTAACAGGAAAATCGAGCAAGGAAAGACTTGACTTCCAAGTTTTTTCTTGTGAACTTCTACAGTCCATCAAAAGATAGTTTTTGAAGCATAAAATTGTATTTTTCTTGGGCAGATTAACCGAAGTTAGATAATTACCATCATTTGAGAGATTTTCTTAAAAAACATTTTATCACAAAATAATGAAAGTCAAATCTCTCTTATACTAACACTTTCATATGAAAATTGTTTCAGGTTTTGCAATTATACAGAACAGTGTGATAGTTAGAAAGATTCAAATGTTTTGTTTCTAAGAATGTTGATTAAAACTTTATATAGTCGAAATGTCATTGTGTAACTTCAGTTTACACTGATATGACAGAATTTATATATGATTGAATCTTCAAAAACAGTAATAGTTTTGTTTTTGTCGTCTTTTTTCAAAACATTCTATCAAAAAGAAATTTCCCATACTCTTCAAATTGCATGCATCATCTTCTTGTATTGAAGCATTCGGCAAAAATGACTTTTAGTTAAAAAAAATTCTCTATATTTTATTTTTCTGTTATTATAAGTAGTCATTTTTAGTATTGAATAAAGAGTTTTATAAATTCGTGTTTTATAGTACTTGTCAAAATGACTGAAAAGCAAAACTTACAGCAGTGCTCGAACGAGGAAGTACTCTAATAGCATCCAACTCAATCAGAATTCGACATCTTCCAGTAGTTCTTCTTACTTCTGAAATGCTCAACTAACTGAAAAGGAACGGAAGTGGAAATCGAAGAATGCATTTCTCAGCACAGTTCTATTAATCGTACGGTGTATATAAAATTCTGATTCAATAGTCCGTAGTTTTGATCATGGTGAAACTGTAGCAATATAATCATTAGTAACTGATCCTATTGGTGACAATATATTTTGTCATTTCATTAAATGCAATAATAATAGAAACTGTTAGTAGTGAGTTTTTAGTTTTTTCGAATTTATCATTGATCCTCTTTAATATAGTGTATTTACAAGAAAAATAACATATTTTTCAATTTGGTTTAAAAAGACTTTATTCATTTGTTTACTTTTACGAGACTCACTTAAAAGAATAATCACCATACCAGTGGTGGCCCAAGCGAGGAAGTCAGGAAGGTCACACACTCCCCCTGAATCTTGAAAAACTTTTGTTTTTTTCCAATGGAGTATCAATATTTTATTATTATTTTTGCTCAGCAATGCTCAAAAAAAAACCGTTCAACTTTAGCAAGAATCTTTCAATCATTGACAACCTTGCATTATGTGATCTCTTTATGAAACGCATTCCCAGTGCTTTAGAATTAATTCAGCTTTATGATTTGATTTATATTCTACGTTCTGTTAGATTATCAAGGAAAAGGATTCTCAATAAATTGAAGATAATAAAACTAAGCCTTCCGAGTCTTTTAATTTTTTTGTATGAAAAATTTAATGGTAACTACATATTGAAAAATGTTTTTTTTTTGGAATAAAAAGGAAATACTCAGTGAAATATCAAATATCAAGTTCTTACTGTCGTGTGGCGCCATCTTAAAAACAAAGTACAATAACAACAAGAAAAAAAAACAAACTTTTATTAATTAACTGTCCTATTAGTTTTATTTTCTCAGAAATTTTTATTATTTTTTTTAATCTATTGAATTAATCACATATATTAAGTACACAAAGGCGTCTTTATTTTCCTTATGGCAAACAAATAAGTGCATAGCAATTGTCGATACACGCAAACTACATTAACAAATAGATAAAAAAAAAAACACATCCGATATTAATCATTCCCTTTTTCTTCATATAATTTTTATCTATTAATGAGTCGTCGTAGTGCAAAACGTCCACGTTTTAGTGTTGGTGGTCAACCCGTATTTGAAAATGAAGATTCATCAAATCATTCTGGTCTTGCTGTAATTGATTATGATGATAATTCATTATCACAACAACCTGAAACATCAACAAATAGTTCTGATCAACATCATTTTCCTCAACATCAATTTGTTCCTGAACGAACAAAATCATTAATTCAACGATCAACAATAAAATATTCAAATGATGATAATACAAATTTAAATGCATGTCTTGATCATCTTTTACGTTTACTATCACGTAAAGATAAAGAAGGTTTTTTTCAATATCCTATTACTGATCAAGTAAAATTATTAGATAAAAATAAAAAAGAATTTCGTAAACTAAAAATTGTTTTCTTTATTTTTTTTTAGCTTGCACCTGGTTATTCACAAATAATTATTCGTCCAATGGATTTTTTTACAATGAAAAAAAAAATTAATCAAGATGAATATTTAAATATTCTTGAATTTCGTTCTGATTTTGAACTTATGTGTGATAATGCTATGAAATATAATCGTCCAGATACAATTTATTGGCAAGCAGCTAAAAAATTATTAACAACAGGTAATAAATTAATGAATAAAGATAAATTATTAAATTTTCGTCGTACAATTGAATGTTTTTCACGTTTAACTGAACGTGAATTTGGTTTTCGTATTGATACAATAAATCATACAAATGATGAACAATTAATAAATTCTAATGAACAAATTGATACAACATTAAATGATAATGATAATTTAATTAATCAAACAAATATACAACGTAAAACAAAATTAATTTTAAAATTACCAAGATATTATGAAAAATTATCAACATTACTTGTTGATGAAGAAGATGATGATGAATTATCACCAGAAGAAATACTTTCTCAAGCACAACAAGCTGGTCAATGTGCACGTGAAAAATTAAGTTTACGTCGTCCTATTTCAGCATATAAACTTTCATATCAACGTATAAATGGTACAACATCATTACGTTTTATAAATCAAGATGATTTATCTCAACAACAATCTCAAACACGTACAATAACAATTGGTGAATTAAGTAATATGCCATCAAGTGCTGGTGGTCCATCAGCTAATGCATATCATCCACATCCAATACCAATTGTAAATGAAAGTGAAAAACGTAATCATTTATTACCAAGATATTTTCTTGATTATGGACCATTTTCATCACATGCACCACAATATGATACATCATTTACTTCAATATCAAAAGATGAACTTGATTTATTAATACATACATATGGAAGTGAATTTTCTGCACAATATGCTATTTCATTAATTGATTATGTTAAAGATACAGGAGATTTAGCTTTAACTTATGTTGATCGATTTTTATCAACATTAACAAATGGTAGACATGATAATTTAAATATGAAACAAGGAAAACAAACGAATGAGAGTAAGTTTAAATTTTAAATTGTTTTCATTTTGTTGTGAAAAATGTTCTTATTGAATAGATATGGATATAAGATGGTTTCAGTTCGCCGGGATCAGTAGTAATCATTATCACAAAACGTATCTTGAGGATAATCAGAGTTCGTGCAGACTCATTGTCGGACATTTTCTGTTGAGAAAAGAATTTCGAAAGGGAAGGGCGGTCATCATCAGTGTCTCTCATCTAAATACACTATTGACTGGGACAAGAATCAACACTTTCATTAGGAATAGAACGAAGGATACCCCTGCCTTTCGGCTACTTTGTAGTATGGAGTGCTGCCTAGTGACAGATTCAGTAGTCTGATATCTTCCCTACGGTTAATATTACAGTCATATAAAACTTGTGTCGAATGTCATATTATTATGACTCATGTGTTCTAAATAGATATGTGCGAGATGGGGTCCAGGGTTGGAGCTGGTAAGAGATTGATAAAACGGTCCGGTCCGGTCGGTTAAAAGTTGCTCTTGAACTGGTGAATCTCCGGCAAATCGAACGGTAACTGATGAAGTTGATTTCTTGAAAGTTATTCCAGATAGCCAAACTATGCTAGAAATAGAATCGATGGCGTCAATTCCAGCTTTGTACTTGATTAGTTAATGGTTAAATAGAACTATTCAAGCTGTTTGATACAGATCTTCGTATTATAGGTATAGGCAACTGAAAATTGTCTTTTCTCATTAACTTTCAAAGAATAAGATCACCTTCTGAAGAAATTCAGCTAAGAAAAACTATTTTGAAAATATATTTTAGAGAATTTCAGTTCTTGATGAAATATGATTAAAACTTTCAACAAGCATGTAGGAAACAAATGTGTAATCTTTACAATTCATCAAGGGTGTGAGTGTGAGTGTCGTCTTAGACAAGATCAACGTCCACACCCTTGTTTCATCTTCTTTATAGTAAAATTCATAAAGTACTTTTTTTTTTAAATTTCAACCGGCAAATTTCCGATACTGTTCGGCCCGGTTGACTTTCTAAACCGGTCCGGTTCCAACCCTGGTGGAGTCCCACTCATCTACTAACGGTTGAACTGTAATGAATTGAATTAAATGTCAATGGAATTTTTCAATTATTGACTTATACTTATGTAACAAAAGATAAAGAATTTCAAGCTCAACAAAAAAATACACTTGACTTTTTAAAGAGAATATTTTTTCAATTCCGTAGAAACTAACATACTGACGTACACTATATACAGGGTGAGTCATAAATACCATTAAGATTTTAAAAAACTTGAAATATCTTCGTGTCAAGTCAATCAAATGAGCTGAATTTTTGGATTACTTGTAGAAGTTTATGCAAAACTTTTTTTTCCCTCATGCGCATAAGATAAGCAAATACTACTATATTAAGTATTATTGTTAGTATCACGAAAACAATGTTTATCTATTATCAAATAAGAAAAATATACGTGTAGTGTTTCATAGATAATTTTTAGTTGTTTGTATAAGAGAAGAAACTAAAACGAACTTTATAAATCATACTATGCTAAGGAAATTTTCAAATACGAAACATTGGTTTTTGCAAAGAATTTAATATTCTGGTGCCGAAAGAGGTGTAATGATGTATTTTACTTTATGGAGTACGAATTCATGTAAAAATTTAGCACACAATAAAATTTTACATTCATTCTGGATTCTTCTTGCTTTTTTTATAAATTTTACCGAAAAAAAGAAATGTCGCACTGTGGTTTCATCAGCCACATAGTCTTATAGAAAACAAAATTCTGCATTAAGAATACTTTCAAGAGATCTTCAACTTCCTAGAAAAATTGAATTACACTAAAAATCTCGAAAGATATCTTCTCATTCTATTATTTCTTAGCTTGTTTCATATAAATTAATGAATAGTCCGTGTAAGGAAAATTATATTTCCCATATAGTCGAATTCATTATAACTTAATCGTTATTTTTATTTATAATAATTTAGTTTCATCTAATGAACAACAATTAAATAATTCAAATCATATTACAACATCAGATACAATTAAATTAGAATCAAATATAAATTCTAATGATAATATTCAACATCAATTAGATATGAAATTAGACGAAAATGCTAAGTTACTTGTTCAATTACGTCAAGCACAATATGATCGTTTATGTCAACCATCAAATAAAATTCATCAAATAATATCTTCGTCTCAACAACAACAACAACAACAACAACAACCAAATGAACCTCTTAATGAAAATGATTTAGCTGAAAAAGTTCTTTATAATCTCAATGATATGACACATATGTCATCAAATGGTCCTGAACAAGTCATATCACCTGAAGCAATTCGTCATAATCTTGGTATTATTATTCATAATGAATCCCCAAACATTGATGAATTGTAAAAAAAAAAGTTTTTTCTTTTTATTTATTTTGTACAAACGGATTACTTTGTTTTCCTTTTTGTTGTTGTTATTGTCCAAAAAAAAAACAAACTAACTAAATAAATAGATTAGGGACAGTGATAATATTCTAAATGTATACATATATGTGTCTATTTTTCAGATAAACATGCGACAAGATATAAAACACATGCCAAACCAAGATCTACATTTTACACCATTTCGTTCATTAAACGATTTTCTGCTTGATGCAACATGGAATACACCAAATTTTTCGGATTTTCAACGTTTAAATAATCGTATTGTTAGTAATTTAATTTACTATCAAACAAATTATTTTGTTTTTGGTATTGCTCTATTTCTTCTTGTTGGGTAAGAAAAATTTTGTTTATAGAAAAAAACAAAAAATTGAATAGATTTGTTTTTTTTTTAAATAATTTCTTTTAGAATTAATTATCCAGTTGATTTTCTTTTTGGCTTAGTTGTTGTTATGGCTGTATTAATGGGTTTTATTTATATATCATCAGCACCTAGAGTTGGAAATAATCCATTAGCATCGGTCGAAAATTTTTTTCGTTCAGCTAAAGAAGATCGACCAATTATTGTTCTTATTGCTGTACTTGGTATTTCATATTTAATTTTAAGTTTTATTGGAAAATTATTCATTTTTTTCCTTGGTATTGTTTTACCTATTCAAAGTTTGTAGTTTTTGTTTTAATAAGTTCTATTATTAAATTTTACTTCGTTTTTTATTTTTTTTTTAGTTATTATTCTTCATGCAACATTTCGAAAACGAAATTTAGCAAATAGAGTAACAAATAAAATTGATCAAATTGGTATTCAATCAACACCAATGGGTCTTTTTCTTAGTGCTCTTGGATTACGTAGTCCAGCATTATTAGAATTCAATTAAAATAAAACATGACCTTTTTCTTTTCCTTGATTATTGATTTTCTCATATTATTTTCGCTATATTATTTTGATGGTATGGTTCAATATTCTTCTACTATATGTATTAGAGTATTTTTTCTACCATAATAAATATTTTAAAGTATGAACATATACTTCTTATTTCATTGATGAATAAGATAATAGTTTAAGGAAATAAATTACAAAGATTGATATATATATATAATCTCAAAACAGTAGATTCCACTTGATTGTTCTGAATTCATCGGATTTCAGACATTGAAGGAAATTCAATGCATTCTAAGATGAACAAGGCTTAAAACATTGACTGGTGTCCTACAATCCAGTTTGATACCCGGCAATTAATGAGATCTCGACGTTTCAAAATTTGTTCACTGTTTTCAAACTGCTAATTGATATAAAAGTAGAGGAATGAAAATTGGTTCGATTATGATTGAGCAATTTATTGTACTTGACAACAGGTCACAGAAATGGAAAGTAGTATTGTTTTACTAAAAGAATTCGTTTTTTCTTAATGAAAATTCATCTATAGATGGTGAGGAACCATATGACGAACTAATTGAATACATAAAGAGGAAAAGAAATTATTAAAAAAGTCAACATGTATTATCATCATAGGAAAAGCATTCATATACGTATCCATAATTATGATGTTTGGTACTAACAGAGCGTTATCTGCAACAGGCAAATATATACTTAGCAAAATTGATTGGATTTTAAAAGTAGAAAAACACCAAGTAAATAATTAGATTTGTTTTATATATTACGTTGATATTTTCAACCAAGAGCAATTTTTCTGAAATTTCTTGCTTATTAACTGAAAGCAAACTACTATAGAATAATTTATAATTCTGTTTTGATTATTCATATCCAAAAGAAAAACTCAATCGAATAGTTGACATATCCAATATTCTTCAACTATCGAAAAAACATGAGTTGTCTGAGACGAATTCAAATGTAAATGAGCTTCTACGAGTTTGATGTCATTTCGAAAATAAATGAAAAAAATTTGAACCAACACTTTCATGTTACAATAGCCAAAGCTAAATTTTTATCTCAGTAATCCATTATCCGGATTACATTTTTACTATGGTAATTCATTTTTCAAAGCTTTTATTATAGTCTTTACTAAATCAAAAAATTTATCTTTGTCCTTAGCTATGTAAGTGCCGATGATATTTTGATTTATTTTTGAACTTGAATTAGACAACTAGTTACTTCGAAAAACATCAATATTCATGATCGATTATTATTTGTTGAAACCGATGATTAACCACACTTTCTCAGAAGATCAATATTTCCGTAGAGTTCACTTTCTTATAGCAATTCTTAATTTTGTTTTTTTCGCCATTAAATGAAAACTATGTTCTTAGAATATGTCAATTTCTCCTCCTGGAAAAAAAACAGACTATTTAAGTACATTTATAAATTTAGATTAGCAAGCCTTCAATTCAAGGCTAACATTCTATTCTTTACAGTAATAAAAATTTCATGCATTGTGATATGATTCTATAGGGAAAAGACAAGGTAAGTTAATTGATTTTTTTTTTACCGGTTTCCGCCACATAGGTGTTTTCCGGCTATTCATATAGTTAAATATGGCATTCATTCGAGCTTATGGTTCATAATATATGAAGTTACATAGTAAAATTGAATACAGTACTTAAGATTAAGCACTATTATACTAATCAATCGGCTCACATACTATGTACAGTCTAAAGAGAAATCGATTATTCTCACGTAATTGACAGATAGTTATAGAGCAATCATTTAGTAAACGTGCATGTTTTGAATATTCTCTATATAAAATATGAAAATAAGTAAAGAAAATGGGTGAGCAGAACGTATTTTTTTTAATGTAAATATCAATGATTTATCATGAGACATTTGTTACCTATGAAATCAAGATGAGAAATAAAAAACAAAACTTCTATTAACACTATATGAACATATCTATTACATGAAAACGAATCTAGTGGTAGAGCAAGAATTTTACTGAAAGTCTAATCAGCAGAGATTGAATAAAAAATTTAATATTGAATATGTACTATGTTTTATCTATCAAGCGATGAATTAAACTAATAAACATTTTTATATTGTTGACACTAATAGTGTGTCAAGAATTTTATATATATACAGATTTATCATCAAATATTAACTGATTTTTATTTTTGATGTTGATCGACATTGAAATTAAATAGAAAAATCTCGACTAACGAGAGAATGTTTCTAAATGTCAAATCGCTTTTGAGTCAGGACTATGTGCATCATGCTGGTTTTAATGAGCTATGAATATGCTGAAAACAGTTCGGGCTAATAGATTATTACTGTCGAGATACTCTATTTGTACTATATTTTTTTTTATCAAAATGCCGTGGTCTCCATCAGGAAAACTGAGTTTCGAATTTCGACTTAAAAATTCGCAGAGACAAGCTTTTAGTGAGAATAGTGTATTATAAAAATTTCAGATCTCTTGATTGCTTCTATTATAATATACGACTATGGTAAAAGCATGTTTTTCACGCTGCTCATCTACAACGGTAAATTCGGATGTTCTTATTTCAAAATAGGCTCTATCGTGAAATCTGAAACTTTCATAATAAACCATTTCAGTTAAGATCTATCTCTATGCAAAGTTTTAAATCGAAACTCTAAACTTAGTTTTTCTAATGTTCCTAAGGGAAATCATGACATTCTGTTAAAAAGAATACGGTAAAACTACAGTATCTCGGCAGTAATCAGCTATTAGTCTGAACTCTTTTTCAGGGTATTTATAGCTCATTAGAACTTTCATGATACACATAGTTCCGAGTCAAGAGCAATTTGATACTTGGACACGTTCCCTCATAGGAAATCAAAAAGATGAACTATATTTCTTGATCATGTATAAAACTTGCATTAAAACCACTTTTTTTTTCATTTGTCTATAATATATTTTTGTTTGATTGTACACATATTCAGAGGCGTAGCTCAGCACTAGAGATAAGAGGTATCACGCCCTACGTGCTCTCCAAAAGTTACACTCCTGAACAAATCAGCACTTATATTTTCTTAACACATATTTCATTAAAAAGAACAATAAAGTATGAAAAAAGAAGAACTGTATGCTCAAAACTTGTTTAATCATTATCTATTTTATTTTGATAATTTCATATGAAAAATCAATTAACAATAATTTATAAAAGATAACCATTTACATCATTTCTAACTGTTAAAAATGGTAATCATCGATAAAAATCTGTTTGCCAAATTTGATTACTCAATACGTTTACTAGTCACATAGTTAAACTGTATGAACAAAATTTTGATAAGTAAAAGATAATATAAAAAGACAGGTGTATATGATTAAAGTTCATTTTGAGATAAAGAAGATGATACAACAGTTTATCCACCATTTGGTCTGAAACCATCACAACAATTTGAGTACATAGAGGTCAGTAGTTGTCTATTGATTTATAACTCATTTTAGAGGTGTTAACTACGTTCACTACAGGTTTCGACATCTGTCATGTCGTAACAATGCGTTTACTCTCTTTTATTGTATGTTAACGAAACAAACAAAAAATCTGACTATATAATTTATAAGAAAAGAAAAAAAAAAAACTTGTAAAAGAGTAAGAATCAAATTTCACTATGAATATTCATCTTAGGTTTTTTTTTCGTACTATATCACAACGACAAAAGTTCGCAGTCTTATTTCTTTATATAGCGAAAATTATCTCTAACTATTTATTCAAGGTTATATCATAGCGATTATATTTTTTTTCCTGTTGTTTTTCTTTCGTTTGAAGAACAAATAGGATTGTAGGCGTTAACAATAAGAAAAAAAAAAGGAGAACATTAATGCATTTTTGTCGTCAAACATACCAATTCCATTTATACATAAAAAAAACTTTTTTAGATCATTCATGGTGATCATTATCAATGGCTCTTACTTCATCATTTCATACAATGTCAACTGGTTCCGGTTCATCATCATCAAATACATTTCTATTGCCTAAAACTGATATAAGTGTAGCTGATAATCAATTAATTGATATACTTTTAAATGGTCAAAATAATGAACATAAAATTCAAATAGTTAATCGATGGTGTAAAAATTCACGACGTAATCGTTTATCAACTATACTTGATGTTTCACAAAGACATGATGTATTATCATCTCTAGTAAATACTCTACAACAAACAACAAATACTGAATATCAATATAATTGTTTAACATTATTATCTGAACTTCAAACAAATATTCATCATTATGATCAACGTATTTATCTACCAGGTTAGTTTTAATTTAATTGAATATTACAAAAAAAAATCAATTGATCTTTTCTTTTGTTTTAGCAATTATTCAATGTTTTTCATCAACATCAAATGATGTACAATTATTAGCAGGACAATTAATAATAAAACAAATTCGTATAACACAAGATATTCCAACATTTTTATTTCTTTATACACAAGAAGGTTTAAAATCTTCTAATATAAAATTACGTATTAAATCTATTCAATTATTAAATGAATTATTAACAAATACACATCAATATGAAAATTTATCACCTATATTTGAAATACTTCTTCAATATTTACAAGATAATACATTTCGTTCAACATATAATGATATTCTTATTAATTCAATACAACATATAAAACGTATATTAGGTTCAGATTTATTAAATAATTATCTTGAAAAATATTCATCTTCATTAAGACGAATATATAATACATATATATTACAAAAACATGATGATGAATTACAAATTATAAATATTGATACTGATTTAGATGATGATGATGAAACACCACGTGCATCAATGCAAATATCACAAATTAAAGATAAAAATATACATTCTAATACAGGTATATTGAATCATATATATGAATTCTTCTATAGTTAATCGATATAAGGGTGATTTAAAGTGGAAGTAAGAAGTTTAGAAACGATATATTTTAAACTTTTTTTCTTTAACTATAACAACTAGAATCAGTTTCCTGTATTACAAAGAAGTTTATGTAATAGAGAAAGTATTTCTGAATCAAATAAGATGTCTCCAAGCTCTCCACGACCTTATTCTCGGCAAACTGCACTCATTCTACTCAAGGCTTCAAAGTATAAAACAGTCGTTAAGATCTATTGCACAATGTTTATCGCTCGTGGAGAGCTCGGCAATATCTTATTTTACTCAGAAATCTTTCCTCCATTAGATGAAAATGCTTTACAAAACGTTTTTTGTGATAGAATCTAGAAAGCTAATTTTTCAGGGACTTAGTTTTCTAAAGATCTTTCACATAAATCTATTAATGAAAATTTTTACATAATACTTCTGATAGAAAACTATTTTAGCTAATTAAATCTTTTTTCGAATCTATTCTAGTTATTAACTTTAAAGAAAAATGTCAAAAGTACTTTGTTTCAAAATTTTCTTACTACCACTTTATATAAATCTTATTATTCTATTATTATTTAGGAACTAATAATGTTCGTTCACATGGTAATAATCATCCTGATAATTCTCATAATATATTTTCAACACGAAAACTTCCTGTTACATCTCAATCATCAATTACAACACCTATAACAAATGAAAATTCAGATTTTGATACAATTGTTGAATTAATACGTTCAAAATGGTTATCAGCTAATGATACAAATCGTTTAAATTATCTTGATCAATTTAAACAAGCATGTGATAAATCTTTACAATTAATACGTTCACAATATTTATCAACAACAAATAATTCACAATTTCATCAAACATTACATACATTTTTAACAACTATACTTGATCTTTTATCATATATAACATCATCAAATCTTGATTTATCAATTAAAATAAAACTTGTTTTATGTACATGTCTTGGTTGGCTTATAAAACATGCACAAGTTAGTTATTGTAAAAGAAATTATAAAACAATTTGTATAATATTTAAAAATATTCTTCTTAATGGACAATCGAATAATCGACAATTAGCAGTAAGTTATTTTTTGGTTTAATATTCAGATTTAATCGAATTCAAGAAATGAAAAAAACAAAAAAAAAAGTGTATTGAGAATAATTAGTAGATATTTTCTCAATAGATCAATACAAGGCTGAGATATTTTTGAATATTTCCTTCAAGGACATAGAAACCAATCAAATGATTACTTGCTATTTTCAAATAGATGACATAATCGTGTTTGTTTTGACTTTTTTTTTTAATATCAAAACAAACATTATAATATTTCGTTCATTGTTGAGTTAGTTTTTTCATATAATTAATTTCATTCTCCTTTTTTTTTTGTTTTCTAATGTCTAATAAATATCATTTGCTTCATTTTTGAATAGAAATTAAGTGTAAGTCTTATATTATTACTTGAAAATTTTGTTCAACCTCAACTTATTCTTAATGAATTAATTGATGATAATTTTGAACGTTATAATTATCGTATTCAACTTGAAATGCTTGCTATTATAACAGCAACATTATTAAAATATCGTCAACATAATTATGATAATTTAACAAAACTTTCAAAATATCTTTTACCAATGTTAATATCAAATCGTCGTGAATTACGTCATGGAGCTATTGAATGTTTTACTGTTATATGTAGTTATTTTAATACATATAAACCAATAACATTATCTATAATTGAAACAAATCAATCAATTAAACTTGTTTTAACATTAATTGAAAATTTATCATCTGATGCATTAAATGCATTACGTTTTCGTTTACAACGTAATTTACTTCCATTATTAACTGATGAAGGTAATATAACACCAGGTTTAGTATGTGATTCAACAACGTTGAATGATATCGATGCAAAATTTATTTTACTTGTCAATAATACAATATCAACACCACAACCAACAACAGCAACATCTGTTGAACCACCATCATCAACAAAAATAACACCAACAAATAAATTACTTCAATTACCTATGCCTTTTGCTGAAACAACAACAACAACAAAAACAAATATAGATGATGCTGTAAGTTTTATTTTTAATTAATATAATGTGTGTTCTATTTTCTCAACTTTAATAATATCTAAGAAAAATGAATGTCCAAAAAAAGGAAAGAAACTTATTAACAATTGAATTTAGCTTTTTTTAATATTGCTCTTGAATAACACAAGGTACTTTTTTTATTCATAGTTTACTTAAGTGATTAAATGTTTATCAAGAGTTCTTATATGCGAACAATCAAAATCAGTTTCGTTTGACTTTAGGATTGTTTTTTTACCTATCATAAGAAGATCTTAAAGATCCTATATAAACACTTAGACTTCTTTTTTGCTTATTATTATTCGAGAAAAATATTATGTCAATCATGAATATATTGATTTAAAGTCTAGCTATTTTATCAGTTAAACAATTTTATACATGAAATCAAAGTATGTCAATCGATTCATATTTATTTTAAGAGACAGAACATATTCATTAATGCACTTTCTTTTTTGTTTATGTTATTCTTCATACCTATTCGAAGTGTTTTGCTTTTTTTTTTATTTGTACTCCTTGTCTACAATTCATAAAAAAAAAAAAAGAAAAGAAAACAACAACCACAATATGACTACTATCCTCATCAATAACTGAAAGTAAAAAAAAAAGGAAAGAAATAAAGAGTGACGACAATAATGATTGACATTGATGTATGTGAAAGCGCATGAAGAATGATGATTGAAATCTTTACTTTACTGCCATTGTTTAAACGACTGAGACATACACGCATGCATTTTGTTAAATGAATGAGTACGAGTAAAAAGAAGAATAAGAAAAAAAAAAAAGAAAAATTAACGTCCATCATCATTGCCTTGCGACTTCTTTTATGTCTTGTCGTAGCAACTATTGCAGCTAGAAAACTTGACTTGACGTGGGTGTGTGTCTGTCGGATGAAAGATGTTCATGTTCGACGATGAAGATCTCTTTTACTGGCTTAGGCGACCTACGCTATTGGTAAGCCGGATATAGAAGAATAAAAAAAAAACAGAAGACATAGAAACATGAAAAAAGAATATCAGTTTATTTCTTCGTTTCATAGAAGATTTTTTATGCTCATACGTGCATTTCAAATGAGCTAAAAGCATACGATTCATCTTTATTGTTAATGTGCGTGCGCATATTTCAGTAATTTTTGTAAGTTTTTTAACATTTATTCAGAATAACTTTTTCAAGAAAACATATTTATGCATATTTATATATAAGCATCAAAAGTACATACGAATGTTTAAATCAATGAAATTTGATATTCATTCGTTCTTTCTTTCTTTTTTTCTTTTTTTGTTTCTTTGTCTTCAATTATTAGATTACTTTTGCAGTTGAATTTCAAGACATTGTCAATGATGTATACTCTATCTAGATATGAAAAATAATGAGTTTTAACTATCAGGAAATATTGAACTAGATAAGAAAAGTAAATTATAAAAAAAGAAATACGCAAAAATGAATGTTCTCATTTCACAGCAAGAGTTTTATAATGAATAATATCTTCATATTTCGTTTGAATGATTCTTAAAAACAAAATTTTTTTCCTGATAAAAATGTTTTGCAGCGGAAAAATTAGTTACTATAATTATCAATCCAACATGCTAAAAAAAAAAAAAAATAGCAAGAGTGCCTACAATTTTGAATGAAATTTTTCTTTTATTGAATAAATTGTTTTTTATTTAGTCTTCAAAATACTCATTTGTTTTGTACACAAATTTTGTTTTAGTTTTTATCTCATTAACACTAGAGAATTATTATGATCTTCTATTCTATTATAATTTGACTAAGAAAAAAAGGAGTATGTCTTGCTTTTTTCTTCCGCACTCAATTATCTATCATTAAGCATTAGAGAGTCAACATATCCGCTATTACAGATTATTATAAAGAAAAAAAAAAAAGACATTTTGAAAAAGTCAGGCTTCTCGTTTATTCAATCTTTAGGTCTTTTTCTTTTTTTTTTACGTATATATTTTCTAGTTTTTCCTACAAAAATATCATAATAATTTTGTTAATTAAAGTAATATATAAACTTAAAAAAGAATAATATCGAACTCTATTATATAATGAAAGAAGAAGAATATGATATTTATTATTAGAAAAAAATTTCTAAGTATAATTATTTTTGCTATATACCTGATTTTATAATAATTATCGAAAACTTTTTCTTTTCTTTTTTTTATACATATTGCATGTTGTTGATACTAGTTATTATTTTCCATCTTTTAATATAATTATTTCACTTCAATAATCCGTACAAATATAGATTAAAAAAAATATATATTAATTAAAAATTCTAGAAAAAGAAAAGCTGTTTCGTTGAATATATACCTATATTATATTAAGTGAATAGTAGAAATTATAAATGTATTTGAGAACTTATTTGTAAAACTAAGATTAGAATTGATTTATTTTTTTTTTCGATTCAAATTAATAAAATATTGATGGTAAATTTTTATTTATAGGTAATGCGTAATCATGAAATACCTCCATTGAAACCATCTGATGTTGATCGTGATTTACATCGATTCACTAGTACTAATCATCGTTATGAAACGCCAATAAATCGTAAGTTTTCATCTCATATAAATTTACTTCGTCTTTTTTTGTTTTGTTTTTTTCTTTCTTGATCAAATTTGTTCTTTATTGTATTTTTTTGTTTGTTTTTTTTGACCTGATTCATTTGATTTTTTTTTCTTGTTTATTACTCGTTGCACATCAGGTCAGCATCAGCACCAACCGTTATGTTTTAACAAACGAATGACTTTGCTGACAAAACGTCAAATACCAACCGGTAGTATAGAAAACGAATTGTGAAATTTCTCTTTTGTTTTTTTTTCTTCTTCTTCTTCTTTTTATTCACATCTCATCATCGTACGACTAACTGAATGCAAAGTTCTACTTTTTTATTCTTACTTTCTCTCTATAATGAATATTATAACATTGAAAACAACATTTTAAATGTGTTCTAGACATCCTGCTGAGTCGGGTTTTTTTTTTTGTACTTACTAATAATGATTCCGACCACCAGCTTTAAATTTATACAGAAAAAAGGGAACACAAAAAAGAAATAAGATGCGAGATTGATAGAGTCGATGTATTTTTTAATTAACTTTTTTTTTTTTTTTTATTTTTTTTTTCAAATAGTTTTTTCTTTGTGCATGTAGACGATGAGTGCAAGTGTATGAGATATGCGTGAATAAATCTTTTTTTTTAACATCTTAGTTACTTTTCCTGTTTTGACACAAATTCTATTCAAAAAGAAAAAGTGAGGTGTAAATTAATTGAGAATAGTTCATTATAAAATTAATAAGAAAAAAAACGATTATTGTTTTTGTTATTTTTCCTAGCAACAGTTGTTACTACTCATACACCCGGTGGACCAACGTTGGATTTAACGATAACTGGAAATAATAGTTATCGTCCATTAACACTTACTGAAAAAGTATTTACAGATGAATGGGCAAAAAAATTATCAACAAATAATAATCATCCAAATGAACCAATCATAACTAGTCAACAACAAGGTTTGTATTCAAAAAGAAGAAAAAAAAAAACTTAAAAGACTCAATTTAATTAAACTAATTCGAACATGTAGAAGATATCAGGAAATGTTATTGTTTTAATTGGTTCAATAGGAATAAGATAAGAATAAAATTCACATTCTACAGACTTTTATGACATGTTTGAAGATGATTTTCATACGTGTTGTGTTTATTATCAAATATCTTCTTTTATTAAAAGTCTATTAAGTATGGATTTCATATAATTATAAAATATATCTATTCTTAACGACGATTAATTAGACGGAAAAGAAGTTCATGAAAATAACCTAATAACAGTTTCATAAAGAATCCAATGAGCATTTTGTTGTCATTAAATGATATAAAAGATTTTTTTCTTTAATGAGTATTTCAACATCTTTTTCTATCTAATGAATAGATAACTTAATAAAAAGAAAATTGTTTGACGTAGGTTTTTTTCTCTATATAAAATTCACTATTTAACATATAGTGTTTATCATTTTTTTTTTTTTGCTATTTAATGTTATTTTATAGAAACTAATTATAACAATACACTTCAATTTCGTCCATCTATACCACGTCGTCCATCACTTAGTCGATTTCCAATAGCACATAATCTCTTAACTACATCACAAGTTCATAGTCATCAAGAACCACAACAACAAATTCAATCAAAACGTCAATTTGATTCCGAAATTGATCATGATGAAGGTATCGATAGTGCAATAGAATCACGTTCTCTATCGATTAATACATTAGACGATACTAGTGTACCTGAGGTAAATAAAACTATGAATGACTTTAATGGAACAAAAGAAAAATTTCTCATTTAGAACGATCATAAGCAATCAAAAAAACCTGTTCGATCAGTACATAGCAGTTCAACACGACGTAAAATCGATCGATTATTTAGTAACGGTAGTGATATAGATCCAACATCAGCACGTACTTTAACACCTGAAAATAGCAACGAAAGTGGTGTTTATTCACAATCAGGACGTGAAATTGAAAACGATACTAACGGAAGTACAAAGTATGATCAAATAAAAACAAAATATACAATTATATTTATTTAATAATTTTTCTAGATCTACACAATCAATTGGTAAAGATCAATTATTTTCAACTAAACCACGTCTTGCACGTTCTGGTTCGAAATCTAAACTTGATAAATCCCAATTACCACCAACAGATCCATCATTATCATCTAGACAAATACATGATTATAATTCAAATGGGAAAAATACAAATCGTACAACAAATACAAATGTTGAAATAATTGGTAAAAATTATATTGATACAAAAATGCCTTTAAAACAATTTTCAATTGAAACTATAGATGATAAACAATCAACTGAAAATAAATCTCGAACAAAAATTACTAAAGGTAATATTAGAGAAAAAGAATAAAAATCAATTATTGATCTTTATCAAAAATTAATCAGAAAATTTTCTCGAAATACAAAACGATCAAACTTATTCATGCAAAGGACTGGCTCAATGTAGCTAATATTGGAAGGAAGGAGGACGAGTGTGATTTTTTTTTCTAAGAGAACTCACGAAAAATTTTCGATTTCACCATAAATCGGCAAGTTGATTCCGGACCCGACGGGCTCTCGTATACACTCCCGCCTCAATCTTGAGACTCTCGTGCGGTTTCTGTCGATTGGGTGATCTCTGTTCATTTGAAAGGTTTGTTTTTAGGATTGTCAGGTATTTTACATTGATAGATGTTTTTTTGTTTTGAATAATGACTAAACAGAAATGATAGTCGTCAGCTAAAATGACCTACTTTTTAGTAAAACAAAAAAAAAGGTCTTTTATCATATCTCGAACACTATTATATTATAATAACACTATCATCGAGGGGTTGAGCTACAGTTTGATATGAGTGGGTTATCTTTTTTCTTTTTGTTGTTGTCCAGGTTGTCTATATTTGATTAGTAGTGTAAAAAAAAATATTGCTGTGTGTGTTATCGTAATGTCTTAGTGATAATTCTTTCAGAGAAGAAACATGTTAAAAATTTCATCATCCTAAGGTCTGTTTTCTTAGCTAAATTTACAAATAAAAGTATTTTATTTAGAACGAGGAAAGTAATTTCCAGAAATGTGATTTTCTTTTTAATAGTTCTAATGAAAAGGATTCTTTCGAATGAGCATGTAATCATAGCTTTCTATTTTTGTGTAAAATAATTACGACTCAACTAAATTAAATAGAAAATTTTAGTTAAACTAAAACTTTCATCTACAGTGGAAGCCTTTCAGCTCTTTGTCAAGTTCAATTGCTCAGTTATAATAATCTGAATGTTAAAAATGAATGAGTGGTATTATCTATGAACAAAGTTGATTAGGTCAATATCTAGAGTGTAATAAACTTTGTATGAAAACTAAAAGTCTAAAAGAATACCATAGAAAATAATTGGAATGAATCCTATTGATTCAAAATATGTCATCAATCATGATAAGACATTTCGATAATAATTCAATAGATTCTTTTCTGTACTAACAATAACATTGTTAAAAGTTTCTTCTTTTTTTTTATTCATTCTAATTGACATTGCAGAACAATCTGATAAGATCATTGATAGATAAGTATGTTATTAAAATAAAATTTTTCACCTTATTGAGATTGATATTAACAAATATATTACATTGACATATGAAATAAAAATAACAACTTTTAAAACAATTCAACTAGTTTACATTTCTTATTATAGAATTTAATAATTATATTTTAGGAAAAATTTCTTTTTTTGAGATCAATTGTGTAAAATGATTGAAAAACAATTCATTTTTCGAAATGTATTAGACCGTTAAGCCGTGAACTTTTTTTTTGAATTTTTTACTCAATATTATATCATATATATTTAAAAAAATAGTTTCACAAGTACTTTGTAAGCTTTAAAAACTATTTAAAAAATTAATATTTTTCTTTAGAAAATGATATATATATATATACATCACTTTTTTTTGTTCTTTCTTACATTTAGCTTCTGTTATTCATGGTCCTTTGAATACAACAACACATACAAACGTTAACCTTGACAACGGATCTAATCTTAATGATGAACAAGATATTGGAATTATTGGTAAAGGTAAAAATCAATAAGATTTTATTTTATTTAGAATTTATGATAGTTTATTATCTTTTAGCTGTTAATATTCCATTACGTACACGTCCTGAAACAGATATAACTAAAATACAAAATACAAATACAATGAATAAAAATATAAATAAACCAAATGACAATGTCGATATGATATCTGATGAATATGATAGTGATTCAAAAGAAAATGAAAATGTAAGTTTATAAATAACTAAAATTCTTGGATATGAACAATTTTATTTGTTAGTGATGTGATTTCGAGCACAGTAAAAAAAAACAATATGTATATTGTTGAATAGAAAAATTTCTTTTAGTTAATTTTCTTGTCATAAATGTATATTGAGTTACTCTAGAGATATCCTGAAAAATTTATGAGAGAACTACTCGAACTGTAACTTGCCATTTGAGATCATAGTAACGAAAAGTGACCATTTGTTGAAAATTCAATATCTCAATAAAGAAATATTCTTTTCAATTGAAACTTTGAAGATATTCTAAGAATTGTTTGATCTATCGACGAGTTCAATTTCAAGTCAAAATTCCATTATTTGTTTTTCTACTAAATATCTAAAAATAGATCCGAAAATTCAGTAAAACGGTCATGACACGGTTCCAAAGGCTCATAAATACGAGCTCTTTTAAAATTTTTCTAGTCTTATCGAGACCTACTTGTGTGCCAATGCGAATTCAAACGGCAGATTATAGTAAGAAGTAGTTCCTTCTTTAGCCCTATAAACCTTTGCTATGCCATCTGATTATTAAAAAACAAGAGTTAGTGACGTGATACAATAAAGGTTTTCATTGTACGCGTTTCCATTTACAAATACTGCAAATTGAAACAATATTTTTAAAACAAAATGATGCGGTTTGTAAAATACTCTTCAAACTACAAACTCTCTACGTAAAAACGTTTTCTGAACATGCTTAGATTTTTCAAAAAAAAAAACAGAATTTATTCGTTCTTAGTGGTAGAATTGAGTATGAATATATAGAAACGAAGAATATTCTTGTAATTGAATGTAATATTGAAAAAACACAATTCTAAATGGTATAAATCCTTATTAAAGATCTCGAGATGATAATAAAACAAAAATTCTCGTTCGAAAACATCAGCGAACTTCTGAAAAAAAGAGTTTTTTTAGGGATGCAATCTTTTCAAGTCCGTTATTGTTGAAAATTTCACCATAGATATAGTACATGGTGCGAAGACTATTCTAAACTTCTTGCCTGTGCTCATTATAAAATTAGAAAGTCATTTACTAAATTTAATTTTATGTAAATTGAAAGAACTAATATTTTTACATATATTCATAAGAAAAGAATTTTTTCAAAAAAATAACTTTTATAAAGAATTAAAGTCAAATCAAAGATGTTCTTCATGTCCTTTTTTCTCTAATTTGTCTATATTATACATATCGAATGTCTCAGAATTTCTGAAACGATTTACAAATTCATCGCTTTTACATTGGACAAAAGCAAATTCTTCATAATAATTGTACATACTTAGTAGCAAACATCTACAAAGTTTTTTTCGAAAAACAAAAAAGTAAACACATATCAAATTATCAATATTTGTATTGCAAAGAATTTCACATGATTTTTTTTGTTCTGTGTAGTTTATTGATATGGGTCAATCTTTATCAGCTTCATTTCGTTTACGTGTTCAACAAAAAACTCAGGAAAAAATTGAACAAAAAGAACGTCGTCGACAAGATCGAGAATTTCGTCGTCGTCAATTACAACTTCAACAATATAATAATATAAATCATATTGACAATATGTATGATAATGATCTTCCAACATCATCAACATCAACAAGTCGTTATTCATCTCAACCAGATCTTTCATCCAATGGTAATGATTTACCTCCAACACCTCGACGTCAAATTGATTCCAATATAACTTCAATATTACCCAATGTTCTTTCACAACAACGTTTTCGTGTATATAAAAATGCGTAAGTAAAAATTTTGTTTGAATATTAAAAAAAATAAAAAATAAATTTTCGTTTTTTTTTTTTTTTTTTTCTATTTTAAAGTATGGCTCGATCTCAAACATTTAATAATCGACATGATTTATCAACAACAGATCAACGTATTGCATTTAATCGACCATTATCAGAAGATCGAATAAGTGATCAATTAAGAAATCCTGATGGTGTTTATAGAGAAGCTATGGAATCTGTTTCTAGTGATGATTGGGAACGTAAATGTTCTGGTCTTAGTTTACTTCAACGTCTTATTGCACAATATCCTGATATAATAACACAAAATTTACATCAAGTTGTTTTAGTACTTATTCAAGAAGTAAAACAAAAAAAATAAAAATTAATAAATTTCTTTTTTTGTTTTGTCAGGTAAAAAATCTTCGATCACAAGTTGCACGTTTTGCATTATCAACATTTTCTGATATGTTTAAACATTTAAAACGTAATATGGATATTGAACTTGATATAACTGTTAAAGCTATTATGCAAAAAAGTGCAGAAAGTAATGAATTTTTTAGGTTTGTAATTTATTTAAAAACAAACACGATCTTTTCTTTTTCTTATATAGAAAAATTTTTTTTTTATTTATTTGACATTTTTCAGAACCGATGTAGAAAAGTGCCTTCAAATTTTGATTGAAAATGTCACACTTCAAAAAGCATTACAAGCCCTCATAGCTGGTGGAGCAAGGTAATTTAAAAAAAGACATAAAAGATTTCTTTTTTATATTTGTTCAATTTCCGAAACGGAAATCACTTGAACATATTTTTTTTACGGCTTGAAAACAATGATACTTTGAATTGATATTTATAACCAAAAGAAAGTTAAACGGAGGTTATTGAGTTTCTTCATCATGTCAGTAGAGATTCTTTGATCATGTTGCGAGATGGAATTCAAACTATTTTTTAAGTAGTAGAATTTAATCGTTTGTAGGAAGGCTTATAAAGAGCTTAACGATAGAAATCCTCTAACTGATAAATTGCTTTTGAATTGAGATTATATACCTTATGTAAAATCGTATGACCTATAAATAAACTGAAAGGAGTTCAGGTCTTTAGCCTTTTGTTATGAAGATATTGTACTTGTACGGTATATTTTTCAAATGAATATGCGATGATAACAGAAAAATTGATTTTCAAATTTTGACTTGAAACTTTGCATAGAGACTCTATGCAAAGTTTCAATTTAAAATTCAAAAATAAGTTTTTCTAGTGTTCTTGAGGAGAATCGTGACACTCACTTTAAAAAAAGTACCCTAGAAGCATAAGAGCTCCGCAGCAATTAGTTAAGAGTATGCATAACTCATTTAGATCTACACAATACAGATAGTCTTGGCTCAGAAGCAATTCATCAATTGGAGAACTTCCTGTGAGAACACTCATCTAGTTACGCCACTTAATCCTCACATACTAGAAGCCTCGCCGGCGGAGAACACTGTGAACTTCATAATAGAAGATTCGGATATCGTTAAAACAAAATCCATCGTTTAAGTTTTGTTAAATCTTTTCTTTCATTGAAATATTGCTGAATCATATTTATTGAACAATAAAAGTTAGGAAAGAATAGAATAATAGCTTATGAATGCATAATAGGAATATATTTTCTTCAGAGGAGAAAACAAAACAGCAGTTGTCAGTTCGAATGAAAATTTAGAACAAAAAAGTTATACGAATAGTCGAAAATGATTAATATTAAACTTCATTTGTGTCATTAATCATATACATTTAATGAATATATAACATATGACAGAACAACATTGTGCAGTTCTTGATGATGATGATGATGATGATGATGATTCAAATGTTGAAATCATTTCGAACATTGATTAATGTAAAAATGAATTAGTAGTATATTTATCGACATACCATCAATTGGAATGCCTCGACGATAATGATAATGATAATAAAGAAAAAGAACATGATGATTGTAAAAAAAGAAAAATAATAAGAAGTTCTTTTTTTTGTTCTTTGTACTTGAAACATAATCATAGTAAACGAAATAATATGTAAAAACGATATTCGATCTTTTACGAATAAAAGTTCATATTAAAAGATCCGATGTCTTTTGTCATATGTATAGAAGGAATTTTAAAATGAATGTAGACAAAAGTTTAGATCAATATTTTTAGTTTTGAACTTTATCGATCTTAAGCAAAAAAAAGACTATAAAGATCAAGAATTTTTATTTTCATAATTCATTTAATTCGATTGAGATCTCATTTATAAATTTTTTCCGAATGAGAGATTACAATATTAATTTATGTGATCTTTTTTTTCTTCTTATTTTTTTTTTTTTTTATTAGTCATCGTAATCCGGCTGTAAGAAAAACATCAGCAAAATACATCTATATTGTTTGTGAAAAATTGGGTCCCAATAAAATATTAAGTGGTGCTCGTGATATAACAGAACGTGTTTTACAAGTCGCAGCTACATTTGCATCAGATGGACCACCAGAAATTAGGTATATATATATAATTAAGAAGGAAAAAAATAAATTAATAAAAATCATATATGTTAATTCAATTTAGATGGTATGGTAAAAAAATTTATCATATGTTAATGTCTTTTGATGAACTTGATTCATTAATGAAACATTATCTTAATCCAACAGTTTATTCAAATATGTGTGAAATTCTTGATAATATTCGAGCTAAAGTAAATTCATTTTGAATCATTAAAAGATTAGAAAATTTTATTTTATTTTTTTGTTCTATTCTATATTAAATAGGGTGGAGTTGGTGAAACACCGAGTGAATCAGCAACAAAAAATGGTCGACGTACATTATCGGATAAAATACCTTCAAATGGGTAAATAAAAACTTAACAAAAAAAAAAAAAACTATTCCTCTAAATTTATTATCAATTTTAGAACATTAACAAATCATTTTTCATCAACACGTAAAATAAATAGTGCTGATCAAACGGAACAAGTTCGTAATTTAACAAAACAAATGCGTAGTTCAGATTTTCGTGAACGTTTAAATGGTATTGAAGAATTTCAAAAATTATGTGAACTTGAAACTGAAACAGCTATACAATCACTCGTACAAATTTTTGATGGTTTTAATGAATGTTTAGCTGATATGAATTCAAAAGTTGTTTTAAAAGCATTAAATACAATGCATCAACTTATACCAATCTTAGGTGATGCATTATCAAATGTTATTAATTCAGCATTACCAATTGTAGCACAAAATATTGCATCAAAAAATCGAGATATATCACAATTTGCTTCGGATATTATTGATACAGCTATTGAATATATTGGTAACAACAAAAAAGAAAAACAATTTTAAAATTTATTTTTACTTTTCTTTTCTTTTTTTTTTTATAGATAGCGGTTGTCTATTACAACCACTTTGTACATTAAGTCAAAATAGCAATCTACGTGTTCGACCAGAAATTGTTCTTAAATTAGCTAGTAAGTTTGATAATATAAAAAAAATAAATAAATAAAAGGATTCTGAAATTTTTTTGAAAAGAAATTATTTTGTTGAACTCAATAATCTGTCTTTCTCACTAGAATAAAATATCATAGCCTTCTATTTCAGACTAATGGATTTTTAAACAAAAGAAAAAAGCTTCTGAAAAATTCATAACTTTCTAAAAACGAATTTTAAATATTAATATTTTAGCTCTTGTTCCACGTGTTTGTCAACGTAAACCTAAACAAGTTGAACTTCATCTATTACCAACTTATTGGAAATTATTAGCATTATTACGTGGTCAAAATACTACTGGAATAATATCATCAGGTGGTGGTTCAAATAGTTTAAATTCTTCAATTCATATATTAACAACAGCACTCTATACAGAATTAGGTTCTGTATTACTTGATAAAGCAAGTTCAAGTTCAATGGTAACACCAAAAAATTTACAAGTACTTCGTGAACTTTGCACAAATATTGATGCTGTGTGATTTTTTATTTTCTCTTCAGTTGTGATTACATTAATAATATATATATATATATATATATATATATCTTATATATATATAAATACATATAGATAGATATCCACGGCTTCTTCACACATTGTAGTTCTTCATTTGTACACACACAGCTCAAGCAATCTTTCTTCGTTTTTTTTTCTTTTTCTTTTTCTAAACAGTGACATATGTCTTCTCGTATTCAGAATTTCATTTATTCATTATTGGTTTTTTTTGTCCCTCTTGTTCTGTGATTAATAATGACTGTTACTAGTTTTTTTTTCTCTTCTCTTCCGTTCTGTTTCGTGCACGCTCTTCTTCAATGTTTTGTAATATGTAAGAGAGAAAAAAAAAAAAAAAGAGAAACAATGATAGTGTGTGTATGCGTGTGTTTGTATTTCAGCGGAGGTGAAACACAGGAAATAAAGAATTTTATGGTTTATGACAAATATAATTGAAAAATAGATCAAATTGAATTGTTTAATCATTTTGATAAATGTTTGTTTTGAACAAGAAAAAAAAAAACGAAACAAAAATGATGTATTACTACTTTGATAGATGTCTAAAACTATTTTATAAATTGAATCAAATGAAATTACAGATATAGAATAATATTGAATGATTGTTTTATAAGAGAATTATTGATAATACAATCGTATAAATCACTATGGAGTTGTAGTGAATGTTTTTTTTTTAACTTCATCTAACAACATGTAAAAAAATTTCATCAATATCTATCAATTAAACCATAAATTCAGAATACAGTAAATACTCTTGATAATTACGTATTTTGGTACGAAAATAAGATTTCTGTTTAATGAATTGAATAATTCAAATGAATGGATCAGATTGTGAATAACGATATAATATTATTGCATGATTATTTTCTGATATAAATTACGAATATTTATTATTATTAAATAAAATGTTTTTCTTTTTTTTTTAGTACTAATATTCTATTAAATAGTTTGTAATCAAACTTATTCTAATGGAATAATTCGTTCAATTGATTTTTTTTAAAAATATTTTCTAGGAATTTTTTTTTCTTCTCCTTTTTGAAAATAATATGCAAACAATTTTGTTTTTGTTTCTATTGACTGAAGGTTGATTTTTACTTATATAAACATATCATAACTTTCTTTTGTCTATTTATTATTTGGTATCATTGAAAATTTATTAATCGTTGCTAAGGGTATAGAAGAAGGAGATGAAGAGAAAAGAAAACCGAAAGGTAAATTTGAATGAAAAAAGAATAGTTGAAATCGAATTGAAAATTCAATAAAAATTCTCTATTTCTTTTTCTTTTATGACTATTTTGTTCATAATACTCTCGTTTATACATGGCTCATTACTAAATGATAAAAAAAATGAGAAAATCTTAATTTACAAAAAAACAGACCATTGATATGAATAGAAAATAAGAAGACATGAAAAAGCATTAAGAAAAAAACAAAAAAGAAAAGAAACTTCTTCTCCTTACAACATACTTAAAAACTCTGTCTACTACATTATAAAATATTGCTTTTGGCAAATGTGACACATTACTATATGCAAAGTGTTTTCCTCGATAATACAAATGATCCCAAATGAATAGATATGCGGGCATGCATGAAAAAAAAAGGAACATTCCTCTAAACATAGTTGCGCATAGAATCATCAAAATACAAAAAAAGACGAAAAATAGATTTAAGTAGGATTACTTATCTTCTATATATAAATATCTAAATAACAAAAGAAATATTTTTCAAAGAATTTAGCTATCTATCTATTTATGTATGTTTTAATGTAATGCTTTAGGCTAATAAACATAACTAAAGGTTATATAAGATAGTGATGAACGATATTCGAGATTATGAGGATGTTGATTGAAAATTCAAATTATGCTCCAAGGGTTGCGTATAGCACTTGACAAAGTATGTTTATGCATATAACCAAATAAAGCACGCCTTCTACTCTTATATATATATATATATATATCGATAATAATAGTATTCATGCCAGAATCAATCCTATACGATGAGATGCCAAAGTAAAGCTGTTGATTTCAACAATATTGTGAATATAACATCAAGTGGTGAGACTTTCATTGCGATCTTTCTTTTTTTTTATTATATGACAGATGATTACTAAATCTATTATTTTCTTCTCTTTTTTCGCCTTTTCTTGGCATAAGAAAAAAAGGAAGAACTATCACATCACTAGTTTGTCGTTCTCTTTTGATAAGAATAAGAGAGAAAGAATGAGAGAGTAAAAGAGAGAGAGGGAGAGAGAGAGAGAGGGAGAGAGAGAGACAGGGAGACAGAGAGATGCAGGGATAAGCGAAGAAAAAAACAGAAATTAAAAAGCCCGAGAGCGGAAATGTCGAACTTTCCGGTTGTCGAAGCATACTACTCTTGGCTAAGATGTCACACGAATCAATATGTCAGTCTTCAATAGTTTCATCATTCAAGAGAATAACAACGACAATTTAACTTGACAAATAATGTGGTTCTTATTAATAACTGTAACATTTCTATTACTATTAATTGGAAAAATACAAATAAGCCTTTGTTATACTACTGTTCAAATTGCTGTTCTTCTTCCAACTGATCCACAATTACCATTTGATATGCAAAAAGTTAAACCAGCTATTGATTTAGCTGTTATTGAGGTAGATAGACGTCGTTTATTAATTGATCGAAATTCATTTGAAGTTCGTTATGGTGATACAAATTCATCTTATATTGTTGGACCTTTATTAGCTATTGATTTTTATGCTAAACGACAAGCTGATGTATTCTTAGGTCCTGTCGATGGTCCCGGTTTAGCTGCTGTTTCAAGGTAAAATATTAAATTATTTTTTTTGTTCTATTTTCATTTGTTTAATTAAATTAGATATTCGCCTCATTGGCGAATACCTGTTATATCACCAGGTGGTGGTTTTAATTATCATTTTGATAATAAACGTGAATATCAATTATTAACACGAATGCTTCATTCATCGAAAACCATAGTTCATTTTATATCCCGTGTTATTTTACCCCATTTTAATTGGACTAGTGTAAGAATTATAGCTGAAAGAAATGTTATTGAAGCGCAAGTAAGTAAATATATTACTATTTTTATTAAAAATCCGAGGTTTTTTTTTTCCTTTCAACGAAATTAAGAGTGAATGTTATATGTTAATGGGTGCTTTATGCCGAGAATTACGTCATCCAAATAATAAAGGAGAATCAAAAGATACGTTAGTTGATTTGAAATTTTTGTTTAATTTTGAAATGAATTTTTCAAACTTTATTTATTCAGATGTTCTCATTCAATATTTGATGTCGATCGAAAAAATGAAACAAAAGAAAAACTACGTAAAACATTAGATGAAGCAAAAACTGAAGCAAGAAGTAATTAAATTTTGATTTTTATTACCTATTGATTTCAAATCTTTTTCTTTCTATTAGTTTTATTTATTTGTATGGATTCAAATTTATTTCGAGATTTTCTTTTAATGGCATATGATCTTGGTATGATCAATGGTGAATATGTTTTTGTTTATTTAGATATATTTCGTTTGATGAGGTATAAAATTTATTTTCATTAAATTATTTTGTAAAATATAATTTTATTTTTTTTTAATTCAACAAAAAAAAAATAAATAGAAAAGATATGAGTTTAATTAGTTGGTATAGAAATGAATCAAGTGAATCAGAAAATATTAAGGCACGTCGTGCTTTCGAAACAGTTCTTATTGTAGCTGTTAAACGGCCAGAGACCGAACGATATCGACAATTTTCTTATCAAGTTAATGCATTACAAGAAAAAATAAATAATGATAGTACATCAATAGGAAAACTTGTATGTTTAATATTTTCTAATGATAAAAAAAAAAAAAAAATTTCTCTTTTGTTCATTGATGAAAAAAAAAAAGGTCAATCCATATGTTGCAACATTCTATGATGCTGTTCTACTTTATGCATATGGGTTAAATCGTACAATAGAATCAAATCAAAATGCTAGTGATGGATTTGCTGTTGTACGAAAAATGTGGAATGTTAGTTTTGAAGGTTTGAAGAACTAAAATAAAAAACAACGAAAAAATTCTCATAGAAAAAGAAATGAATTCTTTAGGATCAAATGGTATTGTACAAATTAGTGAAACAGGTGATCGTGTTAGTGATTATTCCTTATTTGATTTGAATCCTGAAAGTGGTCAATTCGAAGTAATGAAATATTTCGAATTTTTTCAAATTAAAAATTCTTTATTTTTATAGGAAGTAGGAACTTATTTTGGTGTAAATTCATCATTTATTCCTTTAAAAGATATCTATTGGATTGATGATGTCAAAAAAACACCACTAGATGTTCCCGTAAGATAATAGAAAAAGCTTGAAATTATTCATATTTTATTCTATATAGCCTTGTGGTTTTGATGGGAGTAAATGTTTGGTACATAAGAGTAAGTTTTAGAATATTAATAGTAATCAAAAATAATTATCTATTTAATTATCTTTAAAGACCCAGCATTACCCTGGATTTATTTTACTGCAAGTGTAACATCCGTTATATTTATTTTGATAATAATTGCATTCTGGTATTTTAAACGTGTTAGTTTTGAAGCTCAACTTAAAGCAATGAATTGGATTATTGAACCTGATGATTTATTTTCAATGGAGGATTTTGGTCTTAAATATAAAACATTGAAACGAGATCGACATAAAGTAAAATAATAATAATAAATGAGTGTTTTTTTTTTTTTATTCACTTTTACTTATGGAAATTAGTTTTATGTTTAATTTAGCGTACTTCTGTGCATCATGTTACATTATTTGATGAAGAGAATGATATAGAAAATGTTGTAGCTGTCAAAACAGCACGATTTAAGGTAAAAAGAAGAAGAATTCAAATAAATATCTGTCTAAAAATAAAAAATATATATACATAATAAATTTATTAATTAATTTCCGGTTATATTAAGACATGATTTCGTATAATTTGACTTTAATTAAACTAATAAGAAACAGTATGAAATTCTTATTTCTCACGTAAATTGATTAGTAAACAGGATGTTATTTTTTTTAATTAATAAAATATAGATATAGCATGATAAAAGAAAATCAAATAATAAAATATAACTTATTTTTTTTCGGAAACAAAAAATATAAATGAATTATAGATAAACTGGACTTCACAATGAATGATTGATAATACTTTAAGAAGAAAAAAAAACGATTTCCTTTTCAATAATATAATTCAGATGAAACAAAAAAAAAAAACTTTGGAAAGTTTTCATAATTCAAATTGACTTAAAATTCGTTCATTATGAAAATAAAAACTACAAAAATTATCTTTGATTATTTTACATTCAAAATTTAGTTTTCTTCAAAAATAAAACAAAAAAAAATTTTGCATCGCTCTTAAGTTTAAATAATTAGAAGAAAAAGATTAAGAGATACAACGGTGACAATACATCGTCCACCAGCATATCCTAATCGGGGAGGCCATTTCAAGAAAATTCAGAGTCGAGAAATTCGAATTCATAGGAGATTTGTCGAAATTCTCGAGTTTGATTTTAGATTTTGTTCTCGTGATTTAGTAATGCTTTATAAAATTCAGTTATTTTCTTGAAGTAGTTTGTCTTCAACACAAAGAATCGAAATGTATCTAAGATCATCGTATGCCAATTATTTGTTTTAGGGATCAATAGTAGCATTAAAACTGGTTCAACATAAAACAAGAATTGATATTAATCGATTGTTATTGATGGAAGTTAAAACTGTAGGTTTTATTTTTCTTTTTTAATTCATTTATTTAGACATAGTTCTTATTTATTTTTTTAATATGAAGATTAAAGATATGCAAAGTGAATATCTTGTTCGGTTTATTGGTGCATGCCTTGATCCACCTTGTTTAGTTAATGAATATTGTTCCAAAGGAAATTTACAGGTTACTTGATGAATTTATTATTTTTTTTTTAAAATTTATATATGATATTTTACTATAGAATCTTCTTGAAAATTCTCAAATTCGACTTGATGATATGTTTAAATATTCTATTATTCATGATATTGTTAAAGTATAATTTTAAGAAATAATTTTCTTTTATAGAAATTCCTTTTTGTTTATAGGGAATTATGTATATTCATAATAGTGATCTTCAATCCCATGGAAATTTAAAAAGTACAAATTGCCTTGTTGGCAGTCGTGTAAGTTCGCTTTGAATTTAATTAAAAAAATCAATTTTATTTCATATTTTAGTTTGTTGTTAAAATTTCTGATTATGGTATTCCATCTCTTCGTTGTCCAGTTCATCAAAAATATCCAGCAAATTGTGAACAATATTATAAATGTAATTCTTCATTTATTTAAATTATTATTTGTTTTTGTTTTTTTCTTTTAATAAAAGAAAAATTGTTACTTTTTTTTGTTTTCTTTAAGCATTACTTTGGTCATCACCAGAAATTATACGTGATCCACATGCACCAATACAAGGTTCACAAAAAGGCGATGTTTATAGTTTTTCAATAATACTTCATGAAATTATTTATCGTCGTGGTCTTTTTGCAATTAATGAAACAGGTGTAACACCAAAAGAAATTTTTCTTTCAATTAAATCAGGAAATGAAATTCGACCACCATTTCTTGGTGATAATACACTTTATGAAATAGGTTATCTTATGAAACGATGTTGGCAAGAAAATTCTAATGATCGACCAGATTTTACGTCTATTTTGAATACAATGAAAAAATTAAGCAAGTAAGATTAGGAGGAGAATATTCTTTTTCTTTTCTTTATCGTGATTTACTTTTTTTTTTTTATTAAAATAGAAAATTTGATAATGAAAATCTTGTTGATAATTTATTACAACGTATGGAACAATATACAAATAATCTTGAAGATCTTGTTAAAGAACGTACAAATGATTATTTATTAGAGAAGAAAAAAGCTGAAGAATTACTTTATCGTTTATTACCACAGTAAGTTTGTACTTCAAGAAAATAAAAAAAAGAAAATAGAACCTTTAAATAGATAAATTCGATGTTTATTGTTGATCTATTTGAAAGTATTTTGAATGAATGAAACACTATAGATTAGGTGCAGACTTTTGTACTCTTTTCAAATATAGGCTTAGAAAATTTCTGTTTATTTTTACTCGAGAGTAATGAAGAAATCTTTCAAAATTCTGAAAAATTGTTTGGGATAACGAAAAAAACATATTTTTCTTAACTCTATTTAAATTATTGAATTTAATAATTTTGTCGAGTAAACACTTGTTTACAAAATACGATATCGAACTGAACTGTCGCTTTTACTCAAGTGAAACTCTAAACGTTTTCTCAAAAGCTACATTCCATGTAAAACACCCTTGCATCGAAAAAAAAAACAATTTTTCAAAAAACGAGAATGATAGGAAAACAACAGTTTAGTTGTTTTATATCATCCAAAAAAAGATTTTTTCAGATCTTTTAGTATTCTCGTCATCACACATAATGTTTCATTTGTCTAGAAAACTTTCAAATTGATCAAACATGAACAACAATTTTATCTAGGAAGTTTCGCATCATTGGTTATTGATTAAATCATATAGATAATCTTAATTTTTATAAGATTTAACAAACGTAGATTTTTATGTTTATTCCATTTGAAAAATCAGGAAATTAGTTTTTATGCTTGTAGTAGTGCTGATTCGATAAGATGCTGACACATGTTTTAAGAATTATTCACAGAAGACATCATTAAGTGCTCTCTCTCTCTCTCTTTCAATAGGATGTATATAATTATTGATTGACTATGGTTTCATGCCAAGTCGCTTCCTATGATGTGTTATTCTTTTTTTTTTTTTATTAGAGACATATTCTCTCAGTCACGAAAGAATGAAGTCTTCATAATTATATTGTGCATGTATGAGTGACAGAATATATGGCGGAATGACGTGTCATCGTGATAGATTGAAATGAAGTCTTACTAAGTTAAAAATATGATAAAAGGTGAAAATATTCTTATTATAAAATGGAAAGTTTTAGAATCATGCTTTTCAGTTAATGAATTCCTTCGCATGATTAATGTATGAGCTATATTAAAAGGATGATAAAGAAAAAAAAAAATGTTTACCGTATGACGAATGATGCTGAGCAAAAACGTTTGTTAAAGTTGACAACATAAAAATATAGTTTCAATATTGTTGTTGTTGTTGTTTTTCTAATGTATCAATGTTTATTAAAGATTAGTAGATTATGAATAAAGAACTGAAAATAAAAATATGATTCTATATGATTTAATTTATGTTTATTTAAACAAAAATAATGTCAAATAAAGAAAAATTAATATTTGTCTTTCTTCTTTTCATTATAAAGATCTGTTACTGCTGAATTAATAGCTGGTAAACAAGTAACAGCTGAATCATTTGAATGTGTTACTATTTATTTTTCTGATATTGTTGGTTTTACACGAATATCAGCTGAAAGTACACCACTACAAGTAAAAATTTATTCTGTTTATATAAATTCTAGAAATGAATTTCTTATTTATTTTGATTTTTTTTTAAAAATAGATTGTTTCTTTACTTAATGATCTTTATACATGTTTTGATTCAATTATTGAAGCATTTGATATTTATAAAGTTGAAACAATTGGTGATGCTTATATGGTTGTTAGTGGTTTACCAACACGTAATGGTGATTTACATGCACGTGAAATCTCACGTATGGCATTAACAATTCTTGATGCTGTTATTCATTTTCGTATTCGACATAGACCTGATGAACAATTAAAAATTCGTATTGGTATTCATTCAGGTAGAATTTATTTATTTAAAAATTTTTGTTTTAAGGAACTTGTTTTGATTAAGGTCCATGTGTTGCTGGTGTTGTTGGTTTAAAAATGCCAAGGTAAAAGAGTTTTTTAAAGAAGATTAAAAAAAATATGTATATATATATATATTTGACTTGTATAAATCTATAGATATTGTCTATTTGGTGATACAGTTAATGTTGCTTCACGTATGGAATCTAATGGACAACCATTAAGAATTCATATATCGCCTTGTACAAAAGCCTTACTTGATAAATTTCAAACATTTATCACTAAGTCACGTGGACAAGTTAATCTTAAAGTAAAATTTTCATATTGTTTAATTTTATCGTTTTTTTATTTTTCTAAATTTTATTTTAGGGTAAAGGTGAAATGTTAACCTATTGGTTATTAGGTGAACGTGATGGTTTACAAGTGCCATTTAGCAATGATTCGGATCTTAATGATAATAATAATACAACTGAGAAATTGAATTCAGATCATTGATAATTTCTGTTCCATATTTTTGTTTTATTTTTTTTTGCTTTTTATTCATATTCAAAATAAAAAGTTTTATTTGATTTTCAATATTTGACTATTTTTTTTTTTTATAAATTATATATTCAATGGATAAAACTTCAATAGTTAATAATCAGGACTGGCTCGAGAGGATCAACATTGAGGACAGTGTGTAGAGATTGTTTTTCCTAGGAGAACACATGAAAAAAGTTCGGCTCTGCTGGGAAAAACAAAAACATTTTCTTGATTGCGAGGGGAAGATGTCACACTCTCCTCCCCGATCGAACCATTCCTATTAACAATATATATTGACGTAGAAGAAAAAGAAGATTCATTATTCTTTGTGATTATTCAAGCAAATTTAAGTTGTTTATTCATACGAAATTTTATGATAATTTATTTAAATAAAATATTTTAACAATTAAATAAATGTGAATATACTTTGCTCACAATAAATTAATTGACAAACAAATTACAGTTGAGAAAAGATAATTGTAAATATAAACTTGAATGATTGAATTCATTTTAATTGACTACTGTTCTAAATTATTGATGAATTGTGCTTGCAAATGACCGGTTATTCATCATTTGAGACACTTCATATCAATCGGATATTAAAAATATTCATTTATAAAGTAACGGATGATTCTTAATGAATATTCAGGTTCTTGTATTTTTACGTTCTACTCAATAACAAAAAAAAATACAACACAAGATGCAGAATGAGAAGGTCTACAGATTACAAACAAAAGCTTATTTAATATATACACCTTTTGTTTTCAAAATAGACAAAATATGAACAAGATCATTTTTTGATACACAAAAAATTCCTTTTCTTATTTCATCCATTAGTGAACGATGATTTTTAACGACATTCAATTGTATATTATTGGTAATAGCATCACATATGTAATAAGAGAAAACTTTTAACAGCAGTTTAAAGAAAAAAAAAGGCAATTTTTTTTTCGGTTTTTCATTATATTATGATGCTTCGATAAATTTATTATAATTATCAAATGAATATCACTCACAAATTAACACAAAGAAATAACAATTGAGATTATATTAAAAGATTAAAAATTACAATTAAAGCTACAGTTAGAAGTTTACAATTACAATTACAATTAGAATTAGTGATCAAGATAAAGTTAAAATTGCAGATAGAAATATAATAATTGATTAATTAAAGTTACAATTACAGTAAGAGATGATATTTAGTTATTTCGAGTAAAAATTAAATATCGAATTTTTAAAAATATGATGTTTAAAAGTGTGAATTATTAAATATATGTAACACAGCCCCAAGCAGGTCATTAGGCTGACCTGCCTCTCACAGACATGCCAGACCGTCTAGTCTGTCTACTTTTTTTCTTCGATATGAAATTCTTATTTCATGAATTGGATTTATGTCTAGAAAACAGATTCAGTTAAGTTAGTTTTCAATGATGACATTTAGATATCATGAATTACGTAAATAATAAAGAATAAATATTGAGGATTAATATAAACAATCAAATTCACTACCATCATGAAGAGGTTATCAGCACAAAGCAGGGATCGATGAGTGATGAGATTGGCTCCTTCGAAAGATTTGTTTTTTTCTGTTACATGCAAAACTGTCAGACAATGGTTTCGAAAGTGATCGCTGCTAGAATTAGCCCTATGGCACTTGTTTACGCTATACTTAGATCGCTTGAAAACCTGCATCAAACTATACGAAAACTAGCCTTATCGACTACCATATTGATGATTAAATAGACCTGATTATCATCAACGGTCAGATATGATACGCATGGAACAGTTATTGACTGTTGCAAGCGATATGAGTACAGCGTAAACAAGTGCAAAGAGGTTAATTCTACTAGCAATCACTTTCGAAACTCTTCTGTGACAGTGCTACATAGAAAAAAAGTCAAATTTTTCGAGGGGATCGATTTCATCACTTATCAATCCTTCCTTTCCATGTTTGTCATTAATGTGCTCCGGATTGTTTTTGAATTTTATACTGTTGTACTGGTTTGTAAACAATACGATAAACTACAACTAAATAGAGATCTTTCTCATGCAAAAAATGACGAAAAAATCCGTTAAAATCACTTTTTTTTCGGTTTTTTACATGGGAATTCTTCGCTCTTATTTTATGCTACCCGTTAATCTGCGTCAACTTCGTATTACCTGTTAATCAATATTAATCGATTATTACTTATTAATTGGTTTTAATCTATTCTTAATTTTTAATCGATTATAATCATTCATATTGAATATAGGCGTTTTTCCCGATATTCAAACGCGAAATCCTAATTTTTTATGATTTTTTTTGGATTGCTCATGTTTAGAAACTATGAAGATATTACCAAGCTAAACTCTGACATTCAAATTCAGATGATGCAACTACATCAGTAAACGATTAAAATCGATTTCAAACTATAAAAAGCAAATTAAATCAATGAAAACATTTTAATCAATAATAATCAATCATATGCATAATTTTACTTTTTCTATACAATATATTTGTGTATATGAAGCACCTTTGTAATTGATATCCTCACAGGTTGTACTCATCTCATGTATGCTTCTTACTTATAAAAATAATCAGTTCCAGTTCATTATTACTTTTTGAAATCGATTACACATGATTTTGTGTTTTGGATGAACTTGTTATTGAATAAAACCAATTTTATCGAATTATTTTTATCTAAATTATCTTTTTTGGGAAAAGCGCTTATATTATTCACAATCATGTATATCATGCTTATTCTAGAACTTCCACCCTAATAAACATTATATGACATTTTTATTTAACGTAGCTATACTAACAATTATTAATCCAACCAAAATATCTTGTACTCGTACAAATCATTTCGTTCTGTATAGATCTGACTAATATTCTCCAACACTTTCACAATCGATTGAACAGATTAAAATCAAATTAGTACCCTCCCAATCAGACTAGATGCTTAACTCGAGTTCGAACATAAATGAAAAATTCAAAAAAAAAACGCCACTTCTATGTTTCAAGAGCACAAAAGCAAAAGAAAAAAATTTTTCTAGCTCATCTATTAATCAAAATCATAGATCGAAATGCACACTCATGTTGAAACAGCAAAAATCAAAAGAGAAATTTTATATAAGTTATAATTTATAAATGGAGAGGAACACCCATATTGAAATAGAAGAAACTTATTCAATCGATAGAAGTTAGTAAAGTAACTGTATTTTTAGTTTTGGAAGATGTTTCATACAACATTGATAGTGAACTTTTTTCGAATATTTTGTGTTAGACAAACTTAAAGCTTTTATCTGCGTATCATGTGAAGCAGATTATTATTTTATCAATAAATTGTAGTTTGGATTAAGATTTTCTTGAGAACTTTTTTTTTTTTTCGTGGAATAATACACATAACAAATAGTACATCAAGAAATGTAATATCAATAGTTCTATTAGTACTCTTCATTTTCTTGAAATAACTTTTTTTTTTTAGTGAAATTACGAATACAATTCTTTCGAAGTCTATCTATAATTTGATCGAAAGTTTATCTTAAATATTTGAAATAGACGAACAATAAAAGCATACAAATATCTGTAAAAACAAAACTATGTATATTCATCGGATGTTATTCGATCTATCCATTGATGATTTTTGAACACATTGAAGTTCTGAAAGCATATAGAATTTCATTCACTGATTATTTTGATAACAAAGTATTTAATAATTTACTTAATTTTTATATAGATAGATATTTAATAGTTAATGGACCCTATTGCACCAATTTACGGCAGAAGAACAACGGGTTTTATCTAAAATCTGAAGATCATAGTGCATTAATCGTTGTTTGAATTAAGAAGAAAAACAATAGTATACCCGTTTTCTTCGTAAAAAAATTGCGTCATTTATATTCCCATAAGTTTTCAAGTTTTCATGTGATCAACAGATATCTATATCGTCTGATGTTATATATTGGGAAACGAAAAAGCATGAAAAACTCAAATAGATCAATAGAAACAATTAGATTGGTGATATCATATATATGAAAGAACAGAAGCTACTGTAAAAGATAAATCAAAATCGAGAAAAGTGAACTTCAAATATAAGGTCGAAATTTCGAAATCATTTTTCTAGATTGTAAATTATCCTGTTTTTGAATAATGGTTTTGCTGTTAGGTTCTATGGAATCTTATCATCTGAGTTTCGACAATCTTTTTATTGTCAAAAATTAAAATGACAAAACTCCAGTTTACCTTACCGATAGACCAACATCCATCTTTAAAATCATTAGAATGTTTCCAACGGAGCATAATAATCTGTGTTGTCTAAAAAATAAATCTCATAAATACATCTGCATAGAACTTAAAATAGTGTCAAATTCCAGATTTTTATCAGGTCTCTTGTAAACATAATTAAAGTAGTTTCAATAACATTGTATTCTATTCATTACAGGTTTATTCAATTTCCTTGTTTTTAATCAAATGAAAATAAGATACTAGAATATGTTATCATCTATTAAAATCAACATAGATTTCTACTTTTGCTCAAAATTTTTTTGACTTCAAAAAAATCAAGTAAATTATTTATCAAAGCGAAATAGTGTTGTCAATTTTTTTGTTATATTCAAGATACTGTCATACATATTTTAAATAGAAGAAAATGTCATACTTATATATTATAAAATATAAAGGTGCTTCGAAGTTTGAATAAAATCTGTCTTTCATAGACTAACAACGTCTGTCAAAAGAAGATGTATGATTAAAGGCACATTGCTATATTTTGGAGACTAAATGATATTATTTATTGTCTAAGATTTAAGATAATTATTGTCAAAAATCTTCTTTATAAATAAAATACGGCATACGACAAAAAAAAAGCAACAATTTTGTTTCATCTACTTCATCTTAAAATCATTTGATTATTTCAAATGTTCTTGATTTTTCATCGTCTGAAGCATTCTTTGAAAAAAAAATCAAGAATACCTATTCAGAATCTACGTTGAAAGTTTTTCTCACAATATGTATAAAAATAATTCTATTATCTCTTGTTTTGCAGTATTGATCAAATTTTCCACCAGCATCAAAATATATTCTATAAAAAAACAGCTCGAAATAGTTATCACGAAAATTTTTGTAACTTATTTTGTGTTCATTCCATGGAATAGTATTGATCTTTTCTCTATCGAATTTCTCATTCTATTGTTAATAAACCATGCAGTCAGTGTTTTATCCAGAGGGGTGCCCGGGGAGGGGCCGCGCCCCCCCCCC
>CAJNOL010000309.1:76973-91782 GCA_905250125.1 Rotaria sordida
TGTGAAGCAGATTATTATTTTATCAATAAATTGTAGTTTGGATTAAGATTTTCTTGAGAACTTTTTTTTTTTTCGTGGAATAATACACATAACAAATAGTACATCAAGAAATGTAATATCAATAGTTCTATTAGTACTCTTCATTTGCTTGAAATAACTTTTTTTTTTTAGTGAAATTACGAATACAATTCTTTCGAAGTCTATCTATAATTTGATCGAAAGTTTATCTTAAATATTTGAAATAGACGAACAATAAAAGCATACAAATATCTGTAAAAATAAAACTATGTATATTCATCGGATGTTATTCGATCTATCCATTGATGATTTTTGAACACATTGAAGTTCTGAAAGCATATAGAATTTCATTCACTGATTATTTTGATAACAAAGTATTTAATAATTTACTTAATTTTTATATAGATAGATATTTAATAGTTAATGGATCCTATTGCACCAATTTACGATAGAAGAACAACGGGTTTTATCTAAAATCTGAAGATCATAGTGCGTTAATCGTTGTTTGAATTAAGAAAAAAAACAATAGTATACCCGTTTTCTTCGTAAAAAAATTGCGTCATTTATATTCCCATGAGTTTTCAAGTGATCAACAGATATCTATAACGTCTGATGTTATATACTGGGAAACGAAAAAGCATGAAAAACTCAAATAGATCAATAGAAACAATTAGATTGGTGATATCATACATATGAAAGAATAGAAGCTACTGTAAAAGATAAATCAAAATCGAGAAAAATGAACTTCAAATATAAGGTCGAAATTTCGAAATCATTTTTCTAGATTGTAAATTATCCTGTTTTTGAATAATGGTTTTGCTGTTAGGTTCTATGGAATCTTATCATCTGAGTTTCGACAATCTTTTTATTGTCAAAAATTAAAATGACAAAACTCCAGTTTACCTTACCGATAGACCAACATCCATCTTTAAAATCATTAGAATGTTTCCAACGGAGCATAATAATCTGTGTTGTCTAAAAAATAAATCTCATAAATACATCTGCATAGAACTTAAAATAGTGTCAAATTCCAGATTTTTATCAGGTCTCTTGTAAACATAATTAAAGTAGTTTCAATAACATTGTATTCTATTCATTACAGGTTTATTCAATTTCCTTGTTTTTAATCAAATGAAAATAAGATACTAGAATATGTTATCATCTATTAAAATCAACATAGATTTCTACTTTTGCTCAAAATTTTTTTGACTTCAAAAAAATCAAGTAAATTATTTATCAAAGCGAAATAGTGTTGTCAATTTTTTTGTTATATTCAAGATACTGTCATACATATTTTAAATAGAAGAACATGTCATACTTATATATTATAAAATATAAAGGTGCTTCGAAGTTTGAATAAAATCTGTCTTTCATAGACTAACAACGTCTGTCAAAAGAAGATGTATGATTAAAGGCACATTGCTATATTTTGGAGACTAAATGATATTATTTATTGTCTAAGATTTAAGATAATTATTGTCAAAAATCTTCTTTATAAATAAAATACGGCATACGACAAAAAAAAAGCAACAATTTTGTTTCATCTACTTCATCTTAAAATCATTTGATTATTTCAAATGTTCTTGATTTTTCATCGTCTGAAGCATTCTTTGAAAAAAAAATCAAGAATACCTATTCAGAATCTACGTTGAAAGTTTTTCTCACAATATGTATAAAAATAATTCTATTATCTCTTGTTTTGCAGTATTGATCAAATTTTCCACCAGCATCAAAATATATTCTATAAAAAAACAGCTCGAAATAGTTATCACGAAAATTTTTGTAACTTATTTTGTGTTCATTCCATGGAATAGTATTGATCTTTTCTCTATCGAATTTCTCATTCTATTGTTAATAAACCATGCAGTCAGTGTTTTATCCAGAGGGGTGCCCGGGGAGGGGCCGCGCCCCCCCCCCCGAAATTCCAAATCGCCCCTCCGGAGAAAAAAATCCTGGATAAAACACTGCATGCAGAAAATATTATAGCATCGATTTAGATAATATTGGGAGAAATTAATCACAAGGCTTTAACTATTTTTTCAGATCAATGTTTCGTATTTATGCTTTCAGCTGATGAGTTACATTAAGCGTTTGATGTGTACTTATGTATTGACAGTATCCTGGATTTATCATAGTCATTATTCCATATGTTTTCATAAAATGACACTGTTACAATTCCGTCAAACACGTATAGATCCATGACTATTTTCACATCCAAGTTTTACCAACATTTCTTGTATCTTTGTTTTTTTTTTAATATTTTTTCATTATGTTCACTAAAGTAATCTTGTACTATTCGTTATCAGACTGGTGAAGAACGAAATGATAAATTTAATGAGAAAAAAAAGCAGCAAAATACAATGAAAAGCTCAGGAGATAGTCGAAAAATATTGAGTCATCAAGTTCTTCTACTACAGCCATTTGAAATCGTTTTTCTTACAGAATGTATTTTAGTGCCATTCATCGATTTGCTCCAAACTCAAAAACAACATATAATGAATTTTTTTTTGAACCATATAGTTGGAAAGAACTTTTAACGTATATTCTGAATAGATATTTTTAATTTTTTTATAGTACTCGTTAGCCAATGAAAAATGAAACCAGTTTTTTCTAGGAATTTTTGTATCATATGTTAGAGAAACTTCATTAAAATAGAATAAGATAAGAAAAAAATTTGATTGACGTAAGCAATACTTGTGACTCGTTTCTTTGTCTCTGTTCTTGACTATTTTATCTTTTATCATCATGACATATTTCTATTAATAACTGAAAAGAATGTTAAAAATAAAAATAAAAAAAGAACATTCTAAATCAACTAATAGGATTTTTGTATTTATATTAAAGAGAAAATCATTTTGAATTGATTATTTGTTTTTTTTATTTTTCATTTATTTTTTTTGAACTAAAGAAAATGTAATAATTTAAAAAACAAAATGTTTATGTGTGTGTATACAAATATGTTTGATAAATAATAAGAACCAACAACATAAAATAAGTGCAAAACATAAAACATATTATTTATCAAACAAATAAGAAACGATTAAAATTATTTCATACAAGATATATTCAACAAAAGAAAGGAAACCCACCGGCAACATATAAAATATAACAACGGACGGTTGTTCTTTAGTATATTAAATTTTTTTTCTTGCTTGCAAAATAGAATGTTTAGATAATACTGTCAAGATATAATAATCTGACATAAAATGTTTCGAGCGAATTTATAGTATTGAACATCCACTACAACATGTAGTCGAATTAGAATTTGTAGTTGATGTTATTGCATTTGTTGTAGTATCTTGATTATTGTCATTTTTATGTTTTCGTTTTTGATCATTATTTGTTGATTCAGGAAGATGTTCACGTTGAACAAGATGCATCACAGTCGTTTTGCCTAATGATAAAATAAAGAATTTTTTTTTATTTCTTCTAAATATTATAAAAATTTTATTACCTTGTTGAAGTCGTAAAGCGCCTAATGTGACATTTCCATGTAAAAATCTTCCTTGATAAATTAATCTTAAAACTTCATAACGATCTACTTTTTGTTCATTTCCCCAGTCTAATAAAAATTCAACAAATAAATAATAAAATGAAATTTTTTTCTTTTTTCAAAAAACCTTCAGGCCAATTTTCAAAAACATATTTAGCTACATCGGATGCTGTTGTTGCTGATCCAAATTGAAATTCAGCTGTTTGACCGCTAACAAGAATTAATTTGAGATTGATCTTCAAAATAAGAATCAGTTAATTTATTCTTGAAATTCAAAATTTTTTTTTTTTATTTACTTACAATATCAGACGATGAAGACTTCGTTCCCATCGAAGATCATAATGTTTGATAATAGATTTATTGAAATGATACACAAATAATAATTTATTTTGTTTCTTTTATCTCAGTACAAAAATTAATATTTTTTTTTGTCGCTACAGTCAAAAGTAATTTATTTATTTATATTTAAGAGAAAAAAAAATTATTTGATTTTATTCTTAAGTTAAAAATATTTATTTATTTTTAAAAGAAAAAGAATGTTATTTTTTTTCTTCTATGAGAAATAAGAATTTATCATTGGTAGGTAAGATGAACTAATCAAACAATGAAGATAATTTTCTCTCATTTTTCTTTATTCTTATTAAATTAATTGTTTAAATATGAAATTAACACAAAAAACACTTTTTCAATGTTTTGAAAAATCTCGTCCATCATCACCAATAATTAATTCTCCGACAAGTAAAAAACATATTTAAAGATAAACCAACAAATAAATATTTTTTTTTTGTTGTTGTTTAGTTATTCATTCATGTGAATCTCAAATAAAAATTTCATCTGAACAACAGAAATCTGACAAACATCAATCTAATTGTCTGTTACCTATTCATATACGTCAATTAAATAATTCATTATATAATGATATTATTCCTTGTTTTAATGAAAGAAAATTCAATGATGATAATTTATCTCATTCGAGTCAAGAATTTTATCGAATATGTCCAACCATAGTTAATAATCAAAATCATTTACCGAAAATTGAGGTATTTTTTTTTCTAAGTTATCCTAATTGAAATACTAACTTTTTTGGATTTATAATCAAGACCCCCATGTGGGGTAGGACAATCCTGTCCCATGCGATAAACGCCTTTTACAACAATCTTTTTTTTTTTTTTATTAAGAACAGTCCAATTGTTTCGAAACAGATGTCTTTCTCGCCGAAATGTGAGCTTGATTATGATAAAATTATGAAATATAAAATGAAATGATGTAAAATTTTGTTGTATTAATGGAACAATAGATGTGTCCAGAAACTTTTTTTGATATTTGACGAGCGTGATATTTCACGGAATGACCTTTTTCGCTGCATGTGGAGCCCTAATTCCAATAGTAAGAAATCGAAGAAAGTCTATTAGAGATATCCAAACGAATGAAAAACTAATCGTAGTTAACTCGGTCGGATTGGATCGCTTATATTGACTTTCGTCTAGAGACGTGCGGGACCAAGTTTTTCTGATTCCCATCCCGGTCACTATTTTCCCATCAGTCTAATTTCCGTAGCTTCTTTTGTACTGATCCCAGTCTAGAGAAAACTATTCTAGAATTGATTCGTATCATATCTAAAAAGATTCTTCAATACTCGTTTTTTGAGTTATTTAGTAGTCAACTAGCAGTTTTTTCGAATTTCTTTCTTAAATTATGTTCTGTTTAATGATTTATAAGATGATTCGTCTAAAACCATAGAATATTTAACTATAATCTTTAGTTCCGGTTAGGACAACTTTTTTTTGGAGTAGTTTTTCAAAAAAATATCGAAGATTAAATGTAGTACCCTAAGAAAATCTATTCATGTTTAATATACTGTTTATTTTTCCTTAAATTTAACAATATTTGTAAAAGAAATCATTTTTGTACTTTTTCAAAGTTTATTAAAATATCATCGACTGAACGTCAAATGGAATTATTTAATCAATATACCAATGATCAATCCATAATTAATTGGACATCAATGTTTAAAGATTTACAAGATTATCGAAAAAAAGTCATAGAACAAAGTATTTATAAAAAAAAAAGAAAACAAAGAAATTTTTTTTTGTATTTTCATAACAAATATTCTTCTATAGATCAATATGAGCAATTATTATGGACTGAAATTTATCGTCCAAAAAATTCTAAAACATATCTTGGAAATCATACGAGACAAATAAAACGTTTGAACGAATGGTTTTCATATTGGACAAAAAAATTACATAATGAACAACCTAAAAAAAAAGTTCTACGAAAAAAACGAAAACGTCTTGCAGATGATGATGATGAATATTTCGATGAAAATTTTTCGAATGATTCAAGTATGTATCTGAAAAACAATATATATGGTTAATATATCTTTCATATTCAATCACATAATCCATTGATTGAATAAATATAATATTAACCAATAGAAAAAAAAGAAAAATGAATTTTTTTTCATTTTATGCTCGACAAGGTCTAGATCATTGAGAGATTAACATGATATCTGGGTATAACGAGCAAACAATTTTTTTCTTTCGTTCTTTTTTTTTTAATAAAACTTCAGTTATCTTGCAAATCAAAATACATTTGAATTTTTATATTTAGATAGGTTATTTGATAATTCTTGTCATTCGAAATCAGAATATCCACGATTAATTTTTATTCATGGTTTTGGAACAACATCATTAGTACATGCACTTGCTGAAGAATATAATTTTAAAGTAAGATTAAAATTAATTTCAAGAATTCTCTACAGTTTGAATAATAACATGTGAATGATTACGTTTTGAATTTCAACTATTATAAACAAAATAAAATACAAAATACAGCATGAAAAACTCTAAAAATTACAAAGAGAAGTTTATTTAATATATGCAACTTTTGTTTTCAAAATGACCAAAATATGAACAAGATCATTTTTTTTGTATACAAGAAATTTCATTGATCAGTAAATCATAATTTTTAACGTCTGTTTGATGGTTATCTATGATTGTTTATAAAATGCATGAAATTCTTTTCACATCATGCCAATGGATTGCATCGAAAAGAACAACTTCAATATAATTTTTAGATGTACCTAACAATACTAGAATTTCCTATAAATATTTAGACTTTTAGTTTATGTTACGGTGATCGTCGATCTTAGGCAGAACAGCGTACTAGTCTAGACATTTATTCATTTGAGAGATATCTATTTCAAGAAAATAACTGAATTTTATAAAACATGACTAAACTATAAGAACTAAGTTTTTCTCGATCGAGAAAATCGAACTAGAGCATTTCGATAAATCTTCTATAGAGTCGAATTCTTCGACCTCGAAAAACTTTAATCTATGTTTATAGAATCCAGCTATTTTCTTGAGATGGTGTTCCCAACCGAAACTAATCCAAGATCACCATAGTTTTATCATCTGTTCACCGGTAGTACAGCGTGTCTAACGAATTGATCTCACAAAAAAGGATGCATATATTCAATAAGCTTTTGTTTGTGAATTGCAGAGCTTTTCATACTACATTAGATGGTATATTTTGTTTTTTTTTAATAAAATGTGTAGACGGATGAAAATACGAAATGCAAAAAGCGCGTTCATTCGTTATGCTTCACTCATGTACATATCTCATGAAAACTTTTTATACTCTTTATATTAAGTAATAAATTATAGAACTGTTGTTGATTCGTTTTTTTTTCTATATCTTAGGTAACAGAAATTAATGGATCTCAATCACGAGCACGTGCACCTTTACTTAAACAACTTGAACAAGTAACAAATCATCATTATCTATCATTTAAACGTTGTCCATCAGATACAATTATGTCACAAGGTAAAAATCTCTAAATAAAAAAATTTTTTTGTTTGAAATTTTTTTTCTTCTTTTGTTCTCTTATTAGAAGATAAATCAAAATCGATTAAAGAAGTATTATCTCCATTACCCGTAAAGAAAAAAGCAAAGAGTGAACGTGATTCGATTATATCTTATTTTAATCAACCAAAAAAATCTGTTCATAATAATGATGAACAAAAAGAAAATAATTCTCATAATCAATTAAAATTAATTGTATCTGATAAAAAACAATCGAAAAAATTAACTAATGAAACTAATATTACAAAAAAACGAAATAAAATTAAACAAGAAGAAAAATCAATGATTACAACAGATAATCAATTTGTCTCATCTATTCAAGTTGAAAAAACATCTCTAATTCTTTTCGATGAGGTTTATTTTCAAAATAAAAATAAACAATATTTCTTTAACTTTTGTTTTTTTCTATTAGATTGAAACATTAACAATAGATGATCATTTTTGGTCATGTTTAAAAAAATTACTTGAAACAGCTAAAAAACCTATTATACTCACATCGAATAGTAGAATTAATCCAGAAGATGCTATTATCAATTTATCAAAAATTACATATTATGAACTTATTCATCTTGAACAAAATGAACCAGTAAATTAATTTCTTTTCATTTCAACTTCTCAATTAGACTTACCTATTTAGACTGAAGTTTTCAAGGATTAATAATCGAAATGTGAAATACTTTTCATAAAAATTTCACCTTAATACGTCATGTTAGACTGAACTTTCAATTTATTCACAGTCTATTTATGATATCAAGGAGAGTCTCTAACATTTCATCATAAAATACGCGGAGCACCTATGTAATAACTACCGCCTGCTTTTTTTTTGAAAGTGTTCTATCAAAATGGGGGAATATTTTTGAAGTTTGTTAAAACTGACAGAACTGAGTCGTTGTCGATGCACTCTGAGCCATCTGTACTGCTCGTAGAACTCAAATTTCTTTCAGTTATGAAAGAAATTTTTATTATAGATGATACTGCAAAAATTTTTATTAGTAAAATATATTCTGAAACTGTTTTCTTCATGATTAATTTGAACTCTTTCTAATAAATAATTCGAATTTGAGCAGAAAACACACTCGGCTATCGTTTATGATTGGAACTGAAAGTCGTAAACGTTATCGGCGGTAGTGTGAACAAACATGCGATCTGGATAGTTTTAAATCAAAGCCAGCATTTGTGTATAGTTTTTATTTGAACAGAACTTTGAAATGCGCTTTGATTTATTTTTTATGAGGATTTTTACAGACATGATACTAAATCTAGCTTTTCTCAATGCAGGAATCAAATACAAATAACCTGGTCAAACAATAATTTACTCTCATTTAGAGCTTCAAGATAGAAAAAAAAGAATATATTCATTATGCCTTGAATCGTGAAAGGCGAGTTTCAATTTTTCTGATCGGAAATACTGTTTTAACAAAAGAGAAAACCGGTCGATAAGTTTAGAAATAAATTTCTTCATCAATCCTTTGACAACAAAGTTCATACATCTACGATTTCGAAATTTAAATAGAGAGTAGAGCTGAAATATAGTAAAACGGATCTTTTTCAATATACGTTGTAATCTGACATAGATATCACTAGTAACAATATTGCAAAGACTCGTCGATAATTTTCAAAGTACATCATATTAAAAATAGAAATTTTCATTGTTTTTTTTTGTTTTTTTTTATAAAAATATCATCCGTCGTCAAAGCATTAAAATTTTTACGCAATAGGCGCAAACTATCGACCTTATCTTGAAGATAAATATAAAATATGTAATCTATACCTTAAGGGTCACTAAGCACTTTATAATTAATATAAAAATATTTTATATAATGTTGATATTAAGCTAAAGATAGTCTTACAAAAATTGACAAACTTAAGAGAACTGAAAGTATTTTCTGAATGATATGAAAAAACATTCAATTTCGTCTTTTTTTTTTTTTAAAGCAATGAGACTTAATAATACATCGTTTTTTGATTATTATTCTTTAATAGGAACTTATTGGTTGTTTTCTCCGCTTAATACTTTTAATTGAAATGTTAGAAGTACCTTCATTTGATGATCTTATAAAACTTGTTAAATATTGTTCATATGATTTACGTCAAACATTATTAACACTTCAATTTCTTGCACAATCATCAACAATAAAAAATATTCAAAAATGTTCTTCAGAAGAGAATAATTTCATAATATCACAACCTAAATGGCAATCATCATGTATATTCGATGCTATGTATTATTCTCATCTTAGTGAACAATGGAATGAATCATTACTTAAAACATTTTTTGATGATTTAACAATAAAATATACATCGGAATATCAAAAATCACATCTGTTGTTAATTAATCACAGTAAAATTAATACAAAACGGTATATTTAATATTATAATAATTTATAAATATATTATTGTTATATCATTTTAGAATTGAATTGTATGATACATTCAAATTGTTTATGCAAGAACAAGAAATTAATAATATTATTGATCATTCATCTTTTTATCTTGATTATCGACCATATATTCGACAAATTTGTCAAAATGAACAGATTCGAATTAATGAATTAAATTCAAATCGACGGTATATTTTTTTTCCTCATTAAAAAATATTCTATTCAATATGATGTTTTGTTTTTTTTTAGTCTTCGACATAATCTTAGTTTTCGTGGTTGTTCATTACAATGGTCTGATTTTGAAATTTTATCAACCGGTATCGATTAAGTCTTTCAATATTGATAAATCAAAACAAAAAAACACTAGTCATATACTTCAGTCAGATATTATTATATTTTTTTGTTATATTTTGTATTGTCAAATAATTAAAATGTCAGATGGATTGTGTGTTTATATTTATTATTATCAATTTATCATTGATATGTGTTGATCAACTAGTCAAATGAATTGAACAAAAGAAAAAAAAAATTGTTAAAATATCTTAGGATAATTTTGAAAATAAATATATTATAATAAACTAATCGAAGAGAAAAGTTCTGCAATTAATGAATTGCTTTTGAGTCGAGACTATATGCTTTATGCATTGCCTAATGATCTATGAATACTTTGAGAAGAGTTCGTGCCTTTAACTTATTGTTGCGGGGGATACTGCATTTTTAGAATATTCTTCTTGAGTCAATGCCATGTTCTCCTTCAAGAACATCAAAAAGACTGATTTTTGAATTTCGATTTGATACTTTATTATAAAAATTTCAGATCTTTTCATTGTTTCTATCCAATGGTAGAAACATTCCTTTTGTAAAGCTCATATAACTCTACAGATTCAATATTTAGCAACCAATCAGAAGATCTTAAGCTTTTACAATAAACTTTAGGTCTATCTCTGTGCATGTTATCAAATACAGCAGTACACTAAGGACACAAACTTCCCAGATTATTCCTATATCATTAAGTTCTACATGAAACATATCGTTTCGACTAAAAAATTGTTCACTAGCTGAGAGATTTCTTTAGTGAGCGGATAGCATTCGAGACATTAATAAACCAGAAAATATATGTAGATCATTGTGACAAAGTGGAAGAATAGCTCTATCGTTACCCTCGATAATGATGTTTATTAAGCTACTTCACTACTTCACTTGTATCTATAGCAATACAAAAGCATGCTTATATACTAGGCACACAAGAGAAGAGAAAGAGACACATACATCGTCAAAATCAATATTATGAAGAAGTCATATGAAGAAAAGAGGAAGTAAAGTGTAACAGTCAAATAACCGTTGCAATCATCCATTGAATCTACGAATAATATATTGAATTTTTAACAGTCATTTTTACTGTATTAAACGAAGATATCATCGTTTGTATATTCAATCTTCATTGAAAAATACAAAATATATAATTGCTATTAACTCAACATGTGAAGTTGTGAAACTAAAATATGAACTTATTATATATACTTATGATTTAATATATATATTAAGATTGGATCTGATGAACATACGTTGTTTTTATGGATATCCTTGAGCTCACTTATTTAATTTCTATAGTAACAGAACAATTCCAATCTTTAGGAAGAGCAACATCAATGAATATCTGAATCGAAAAATTGATTCAGTAGAATTTATTTATTTTCATTTTTAATAGCTGTAAGAGATAATACACCACCAGCTATATGAAATAAAAAATATAAAATACATTGTTGAATTTTCGGCACAATTTTTAATGCCATCTTCAGAACATTTTTGGTTTGATCATATAAAATAATGAAAAATAAAATATAATTTTAATTTTATACTCAATTTCATGATGATTGTTGTGCAATATTTGTACGACATGAATGAGATAATCGATGACAAGAACCAATAAATGGAAAAACACCTATTCCAAGACGTATACCACCTAACATAACATCACCACCACCTAACATAACATCACCACCACCTAACATAACATCACCACCTGATATAAAATCACGATCTAAAATGAAATCACCACTTGATATACAGTCACCAGCAGTAAGAACAATATCGATTACGATTAAACCTGTTTTTTGTTGTTTCTCTAAATAGAGAAAAATAAATATAGGTACCATGTTTGTAGTTGCTTTGAATTCAAAATAACATTAATTAAAGTAAACATGGATTTTTTTATATATAACAGAACAATTCTAATAATAGGAAGAGCAACATAAATGAATATAGCTGGTGGTGTATTATCTCTTACAGTTATTAAAAATAAAAATGAAAATAAAAAATGAAAATAAATAAATTCTACTGAATCAATTTTTCGATTCAGATATTCATTGATGTTGCTCTTCCTAAAGATTGGAATTGTTCTGTTACATATCAAATCCATGTTTACTTTAATTAATTTCTATAGTGCTTTAATTTTAAAAAATGTCGACATGGCTGAAAGGATGAACATGACAAAAGAAACTTATTAGTCAAACGTAAATAGAGAATGCTAATAGGAAATTACATTTTAGCATAAGAATATTTGTGTATGAATATATACATATTGATAGAGCAGTCTTCGTATATTTACTATAAGTCAATGAATTTTTGTAACTAGAAATTCAGATAGGAATTTATTATCAATGAATCAAAAATATGAATGAACAAGATAATCGGTAAAATTTAGCCAAAATAAGGATAAAGTTGATGACATTGATGAAAAGAGAATTTTTTTTTTGATATAAACGATACTCTCAAGAGATAAAAAAAAATGTTATAAAAGAAATTTTCGTTTATAACAAACCTTATTTAATCCAATTTTTGTAAAGTATACTCTTGTCATATAAAATAATATGATGACTTTTTTAAAAATAAATAGACATTGGAGAATTAGAAAAATTTCTTAATAATTATGATGATTAATGAAGAATGATTGATTTCAATGTAAATTCACTTCAGAACAACAAATAGTGAAAATTATAATGAATAATTCCTCAAAAATATCTCGGATGTTGACAATATTATATTAAATAATTGAATTTAGTATCAACGATAATAAAATACATGAATCAATAAAACATGAAACAAACCTATAACAATATTTCTAATTAATTTGATTCATCAAAAGTAGATCTTCCTATCCAAATCAAACTATACGGTACGTAAATGATCGTATTTAGCTAAATTACGATAATTCTCAGCCTGGAATAGATGATCACAGTGCAGTACATGATATTCGTTTAAGATACTACGAGAATGTTCGGTATTCGATCGTCGCATCTGTACTGTGACGTATGCGATAGCCATTTACATGTTGTAACTATGCTATTTTTTACATGACATTATTAAATTGCCGAAACTTTATAATCAGCTAGCATGCAATGATATACAATTAATAGATATCACTGCCAAGCTTTCATGATCTAATGTTTCTAGGAGCCACTTTTTGATTAAAACATTTATTTGTATTTTTTGTCTGTTCAAAATTTTCAGACGGCTTTTTCATATTAATTGACAGCATCTATTCAACTTTATCCAGCGCAATCAACTGCGACGTTTAAAAAAATACCTGTGAACCACCTTTTATACTTGTCAATTTAAAATAAATATGCAGTGGACCACAAATGAATTTTCTCTCTTTGTATTTCTTACTTTAGACTATTAGCGTGTACTTATTTTTTCGATGATCGGTATATGTAGCGAGAAAGTACTAAATTCAATGCATCGAATGATATATTAATCATAAATAGCAAAAGGAAACCAAACAACAACAAAAAAACATCAGAAAAAAAAATGGTATTTTTTTTCACTACGATTTGCAGTAAGAGTAAATATGATTTTTATCTTTCTATTGTTTTTATATATATTGATGGACATAAGTTCATTCTCATAAACCTATCTGTCTAATTAATGAAACGCAGCAATGATATATTATTAATAGAAATGCTGAAAAGAAATCCAGCTTCAAATGGATGTATATATTGTTACGTTGTAGATCGAGATTCTCTGTTCCTTTGCCTATATCTACATTGAACGAATATTGTATATATTAAATAAATATCACCATTAAACAATCTAATCTGGTATTCATTTAAGAAAGCCATTATCTAATCACAACAACAAATCTTCTATCACTACTTTCACAAACTTTTTATTCATTATCGAGAGAGAAAATCAGCTCTGCATATCACAAATGTGATTTTTATCTATAGAATACCTATCATCAAAGAAAAAAAAAAGCGAACTCTAGTAGTCTAAAATAAGAAATACGAAGAGAGGAAATTCAATTGAGGTGTGCAGTATATTTTTACTTTAGATTAATTCGCAAGATAAGTACAACAGTAAGAATTAATTTAACGTAATACATTATATATTTCCTTTATTTTTACGAGAGAAAGGCGTAAGAGAAGATCATCTCTCTCGTCATTGATAAAAAAGGTCATATAAATACTATGGCAAATAATGGTGTACGTCAGAGTTCCGCATGAGATGAGATGGAACAAGAAAAAAAATGGTCTCATGAGATGAACTGCCATGATTTGTCCCATGGAATGAGATACTTCTAAAAATCTGACATCTCGTGCCATGGGACACCATATTCGTTAAACGGTTTTCAAAAAAAAGTGACATTTATTAATATATTTATCCATTTGATTAATTATACAAAATATTACACCACTGAGATAAATCTAAAAGTATTGGTGGATGTACTTTATTTCTGTATAGAAAGTTTGAGGAAAGCTTCTCTTTATATGTAGTGATAGTAACCACAATGCTATATTTTTCTGTAATATTTGATCATATTTCAACTAATGTCATAAGAATAAAAATTTCGATAAGAGTTGTTTGTTATGATATGTGACGACAATGAATCTTCAGACGACATTTTATCAGTTATAACTAAAATCTAAATCAATTCACTGCTTCTAACTATTATAATAGAAAGAATTATGTCGTTTTGCTTATTTATGCATTTCATTGTGCTCTAATGAACAGAATACATAACCATTTACAGAATAAAGTTTTTTTT
>CAJNOL010000309.1:91882-164214 GCA_905250125.1 Rotaria sordida
GAGAAATAACATGCGGGGTACCATACCGTTGAGCACGCCCATATATAGATTCCTGGTATGCTTGCTACATTATTTTATACTTGTAACGGAACTCAAAAAGCTAATCGTACGTTATTTCATGTGTATGATTTCCTTTTCTTTTTATGGAAAAAAAAAAACTTTTGTAACTCTTCTTCTGGCTTATTAATCTCACTGAAATTTTGTATTTATAAAACTTGAATATTTATGACGTTTTTAATTTGTTTTTTTTTTTTTTTTTTTTTCATAAATGAATATAATATATCACACGAATTTGCTCAATAAATTGTCAATTATGTCGAAGAGAATATAAATCAATATTAAAAAAAGTAGTAAACAATAATATTTAATAATCATTTGAGTGAACAAATACATATGTCGTCGTCACGTAGAGCAATATGATTGATATTTCATTAAGAACATGTTTTTTCTATTCTGAAATAATTGAATTGACGCAGATTTTTTTTTGTCTTCATTTTCATCAACAAGTTGATGTTTTAGCTCTTGTTATAATGAAGTACTTAGAATCAACATTATAAAAAGGATTTCCGTTCTTTCTCTTGGTCTTTTATCAAATACAAAAAAATGTGTTCACATGAGTATTAATGTGTAATTTGTATATAATAGAAGAAGTGGAAATGCCAAAGGATAAAAGTCAGATCAACAATATTATCGAAGAGGCAAAAAAAAATGAGTAAGCGTGGGAGAAGAGGCTTTTGACAATATTTAGCAAAATACATTTTTTTTTACACTAAACAAATATAAATACAGCTTTCATTTTAGAAACTAATTACTTCCTTATTGTAATATCTATTGTTTAATAGATTTATATATGCCATTAATATGTTCTATACATTAATTTTTAGTATAATATGAATGTCAAAAATATAGATGACTAATATTATAAATAATTACGGAAATATATTCTTAAATTGTTCTATATTTTATTGTTTTTTTTTTTCAAGTGTTTGTATTAATAAACTACATTGACACGTCTGTATCCATTACTAGTGGATATAGGTTAATATTTTTAATAGCATTGTATAAGTATTCTAGTCATGATAAATATGTATATGAATATTTTCATTCAATATTATCATTCCATAAATGACCAATTTGATGATTTAATTTTAAAAAAAGTAAAATTCCATGATTTCCTTTTTGCAACGCGTCATTATCATTATTTTCTCTCGCAACACCTACTGCTTCTTTTTTTTACAGTCGTAGAATCTAGATAATTTTTTTTTTCTTATTTGTTTTCTCTCTCCCTCTCTCTCTGATTCTCGCTTATATATATAGTATATAAGTAGAAATCATGTTAGTTTTACGTATTCTCACTTAAAAATTGTAATCAACAACGAAATTATGAATGTAATATTTTTGTTTTAGATACATTTTCTTTTTTTTTGTTTCCTTTGACTTAAATCAAAATGGTTGCCATATTAATTTCAATCCATCGATTATTATTATTTCTTGTCCTTATTCAATCAACTTCTCTCTATAAAATCTATACTTTAGACAATAACGTAAGTTAATTAAAACGTTCGTTTTTTGTTTTGTGATTTAAATAATCATATTTTAATTTAAAAACTTTAGCCTACTGCAGATATATTCAGTGATTCATTGTCATCTTCTTATGATAAAGAATTTGATCAAGCATTACCTATAAAAAATATGGAATCTGATTATAATGATATAGGTTTTGATGCAAATATTGACGAAAACAATGATAGTTTAACACCATGGTTATCACTTCTATCAGACATAAAACAACATCAAAAACCTTCATCGAAACGTTCAATTTTTCCATTTCGATTTCGTTCATCCAACAATTTATTACAACGTCGCAATAATCGACCACATTGGAATCCACTTGTAGCTGCATATAAACGATGTGGTGAATTATCAACACATGAAGAACGTGAATCATGTTTCAAGGATGCTGTTCAAAAGCTTTTTGTTTTTAAGTTACGAAAATAATAAAAAAAATTTGAAACAACAAACACAGCTGAAATTATCAAATAAAAAGAAAACTAGCAACAATAATAATAAGCATTTCTAAAAAATAGTCATAAATCGTTCCTTTTTTTTAATGTTGTGCAAGCATGTATGTGTGTATGTCTTATCAAAAATACAAAAAAAAAAAAAAAACGATTAGTTAAGCAACATTCAATTCATAATTCTATAAAATCTCTTCACATTGTTATGTATTGTCCATAAAAAAAAAAGATAAGAGAAATCTAATGAGGTAAAACTAGTACACTGATTAAATAGAATTTTTTATTTAATAATCTCATAATAATTTCATGACTTTATAAATAGATGTGTTCTTTAAGTCTATTGAGAAATCTACTGATTTGATTTAGACGAAATAAGAAGACAAAAAAGTGTGTAACATTTTTTATTGATATTAGTGAATAAGCTGACACTTACATGCATGCACATATTTTATTATCGTCTTATTCTGACAAAGAGTTCTTATCATCTTCTTTTTTTTTTTTTTTGTTTTGTTAACACTTTGTTTAATTAAGATTTAGTTAGAATTGATAATTAACATTTAAAACAACAATTAACTAGATTGCTCAAATTTATTTTACATCTTCAATTCACCTGAGTACAAAAAAAGAAAAATATGTTCATTGTAAAACAAATGAAAAAAAAATGAAGGCATAAAAATGATAATTATGATTTATTTTTTTTTTTTAAATTTTCTTTTATGTTTTAACCAATCATTTGTTTTTGTTCTCTTTCAAGAACACGTAAAATATTTTCCAAAAACATATAATCGGATCGTTGTAATTGAAATTTTCGTAATATATTCTGTACTAATTCAGAATTATGATCAATTTGTATTGTATGTGATGAATCATTTGATAACATTGAATTTATTAATGTTTGTGTAGGTAATTCTGTAACTGTATTATTTGTTCCCATGCTACGTTGATCATCAGTATCACCACTTGTATGACTTGCTATTGATGATGAGTCACCAAATGAACTAACACTTTCATGACTACATAACTAAAAAGTAAAATAAAAAGATTCTCTATTATTTATTAATATTTTATTTTTAAATATGTATATCAAAAAGTCATAGATTGAATCTGTTTTAAAGAATGATATTCGCTGTAAAAAGAGAAAAAGAATATTTAAGCCTGAATATCATACAAATATATTCTACATATGTAGAAATTTATGTGAATAAGACTTCTTTTTTTTTTTCAAAATTTTAAAGCAACAGCGTAAATACGAATTAGTTTTTTTTTTTTTCATTTGTCAAGAAGATATATTAATATTCATTAAAATAAAAATCGGATGTTATCTTTCATCTTCTTTGTTTTCTACTCTTATAATAAATATATATATATATATCATAGTTTAAGAGGATCATATATTTCTCATCTTTTAGTTCGTTTGCTTTTCTCTATTGAGGTTATGTTAACTTTGAAAAAAGATTTGTCTTAGCAAAAAAATGAAATAAAATCATGTAATTTTTTTTATAATTAAGTTTGAAGACTTGTTAGGTTTCAAAAGTCTTTAAAAAAAAAAATGTTTTTTTTTTCTTCTATCATAAAAATATACTTACTGTTCTATTATTTGCTTTCATATATTTAAGAATAGCTAAAGCTAGAAAATAAATTTCTTGTAAACTATCTTCCATATTTAATAAAGCAAAATCAGCTGGTAAGAATTGTTGAGCTAAATGTGCATGTTTAATTAATGGTTTAATTAATGTTGTACATTCTTGTCGTCGTGCTATATCATTATGTTTACTTGAATATAAATTAACAGATATATCATCTAAATTAATTAATATTGTTATTGATGTATCAATTTGTTCACCATTAAGAAAACTACCACCATTTTCTGATATATCATATGTATGTTGAGATATTATTGAATGACGTATATCATTTATATTTGTTGTTTCAATAGCTTGTAAAATAAAATCTGATGAATAAGATGATGTAACTGATGATATTAATGAAAGTGCTAAATCTAAATGATAATCATTATTTATTTCTATTGATTCATGACCAAGATTAGAAGGTTCAAATAATGATAGAGACATAAGAGTTTTTATTGGTGTTGATGGTATAACTGATTTTATTGGTGATTGTAATGTTAGAGATGATTTTTTATCTGGTTTTTCAGACAATCTAAATAAAATTTCAAATAGTCATTTTATAATATATATATATAATAGAAATTTGTAGTCTTCAAAAACGTTGAAATGAAAAATATCGAAAATGAGACTTTTTTTTTGCTTCTGAAATAGTTGGAAGACATTTTATTTAAAGATATAGAAAAGAAGGCGTATTATTAAAACTAGAAACAGATGTTTATCCTTTTTTTTTTTTTTTGTCATCTGATCAATAAAGTTAATCTGGTCAGCAACTGTTTTGAATTTCACCGCTTTTTGAAATTCAATATTTAATGTTTCAAATTGCCATTGAAAAGTAGCTTTGTTTTTTGACTGATTCAAATTCGATACTTCAAAAGGATGTGGATGAATTTAGAGAAGATCTAATATCTATACTCCACAACCCAATGTATATCACAGACATCTATTCATTCTATCGCATTCTTTCGATGTTTTTCTACTATTTTTTTTTTCGATACTTTCCATCAATTCGGATAGATATCTTAGTAATGACATCTCACAAATCGTGACAAACATAACTATAGAAATGTCATAGATTGTAACAAATCATTAATATTCCTTCCAACAAACATTGTTGACCTGTAATCAATGACCATCTATTAATAACATCTCATTATAATATATGAACTATTTCTTGATTAAATTTTTAAAAGATTAAATGAAAAAAAGGTTGAAGAAATGTGTTTCAAAATAGAACGAACAAAACAATTTCTCTGTGGTTATCAACACCAGTTACATCGTGTTACATGTTTTAATCCCACAGGAATTGTGCTAAAAGATTCTTTTGATCTATATAAAATAGCGTTTAAGTTCGTGTTTAAATGGGTATACATTTTATTCATATTTGTACTCAAATGCCTTTACGATCATCGTGCCCTACTTCACTTTTATAAATAGTAACTTTCTTTACTGTTTGCATGATATAATATATAATTATTTACTCTACATTAAGATCTATGGTACTTGAGTTTGTTACATCTGTAATAGAACGATACTCGATAAAACGGAAATTTATTTTTTATTAACAAATTTTTCTATTCTTTTGGAAATATTTTTTTATCGTGGATTTGAATGATATCTTTATATAGATGTATTATGATCTATGGAACTTGAGGATATACATTTCTTCAGATCCATCTTCATAGATTTTTTTTTAAGTGCGTAGAAAAGTTCTTCTACGAAAAAAATAAATAAATAATGATAATCTATTGAAGAGACAAAAATCATTTTGATCACGAAAAAATGACACATGAACATAATAAACTGCACCTAAGGTCCACTAAATAAAAATTAAATCTCACTAAAAAATACAAATGTGAGGTATATTATCAGAATATGACATAATTTTGATGTTCTTTTGGTTGACTACTAAACTTCTTCTATTCACAAATGGACATTTTCAAGATCTTTGACAGCTTTTGTCACTTTCATATTAAGCAATTCGTATCATGAAGTCGATCTTTCTTTTTTTTTTTTGTTTATTTTACTCCCCGACTCTAAGTTGAAGTCGGAAGAAAGGATAGAAACAAGGAATATCTACGGTATGTCGTACATAATATCTGTACCATATGATACAAAGACAGAAAGAAAAACGGTACAGTGAATCATCTTATAGCGCATTTCAATTTCTATATTTACTCTTTGATGTAATTGATTATTAATAAACTTTATTAACTGATCATTTAAGTAATTTATTAATGAAAAATATTTTATTTTGATTTAAAATTAAAGAAATAAAATTTTTTTTATTCTCAGATAATCTTTTATCGTTAAAAACAAAAATGAATTCTTTTAATCTTACTGATTTTTTTCTTGATCTCCAGCAATAATCATTTGTTCAATATGTAAAATTAATGTATCTAATAATTGTGATATATCATGTTCATCAACACTTTGACTTTCAATATCATCAGATGTTGTATATGTTAATTGATAAAAATTTTGTGATTCATTATATATTGTTATATGATTATCATGATTTGATGATGAATCATGATTAGGTGATGTATCATTAGATAAAATATCAATATCATCTTCAAGATTTTGTTCATTATCATCATCATCATTATCATCCCAATGTATACTATGAACAGGTGAATATGGTTCAATATCTTGTATTTGTGTTGAATTATCAATTAATTCTTTCATATATAAACGATTTTTTTTATATGTTCGATTTTGTTCATCATTTGTATCTGATAAAATTGTATTTGGGATTTTATATATTAAATAACTTGGACGTATAAAAAAACTTAATAAATAAAGTAAACGAATAAGTAATGATGAATCACTACCAACAAGAACTGTTCGACAAATATATAAAGGACTTCCATAGGCACTGAATAAATCTCTTAAATAAGAAATTCAAAATAGAATTATTCAAGAAGAATAAAATCAAAATTATTAACTAACATCAATTGTCCCCATAATGGACTATATTGTAGAAAACTTTGTAATGAATTAACCTACAAAAAAAAATATATATATATATATATTACATACATATGAATACAATTTATCTTTTATTATTACATAATCTGCTTTAGCTTTGAATAAAACTTGTTGTTTAGTTTTGACAAGTGACGGTGAGACTGTTGATAACCAAGATAATTGATAGCTAAGTATTGCTGATAAGACACAATTAAGAAAACTAAAAAAAGAAGTAAAGAAAAATATGATTATTATTTTACAATGCATTATCAATCTGTCAATTAGCAATTACTATAGGTGATGAATTAAATTATTCGACACATACTATCAAGATACAATGTTCGAGCTTTGGAATAATTCTGAACAAATTCCTTCGAACAACTTATTTGTATCTAAATCATTCCATTCAATAGCATACTGAGACCACTATCGATTACAAAATATAATGTGTTTTACTGTTTTTCTTGAAAAACTTTCCATAGGAATATCATAGAGATCTGTGACTTTCATCATACAAAAGAAAAGAATTGGGACTATCGGAATTTGATTGGTCACTTGTTAATCAATCGAATTTTGATAGCTTCGAGTCTTCTCTCTTGAATAGTCAAAACCGTAGATTTCTATGAAAAGTTATTCAAGAAACAGTAGAACACATTATATATGAAAATCGATAATAGGTGATGACATACATTAGCCTTCCCCCATATGACTGTTGTAAGAACTGTCGACAGATAATTATATACATTTAATTATCTGATCAAGACTTTCTTTTTTTTGCTATATTATATATCGATTTGATAAACTTACTCGCCATATTTTGGTGTTGTAAAGAGATCAATAATTGAGCATAATTGTTGAGCTAATGCACGTCGTTTACTCATAGTTAGATGTTCTTGTGTTAGAATATACCATGCAGGTGATACAAGACGAGGACGGGTATATAATGTATAAAGGTCATCTTTAAAACTGAATAATTTCTAAAACACACACGAAAAAAAATATATATATATATTCAGTGATTTTAGAAATTCGTCATAGAGATTTAAAGAATCCAGATATTAAGTTGAATAGAAAAAATTGTTTCTAACAAGGGTTTAAGGGAAATAAAACCTTCACGGTATTCTTAAAATCTAGGTTCGTTAGGAAATTCAAGAGCTAGTTTTTCAGTATGCAGAATCTGATAATAAAAGTTTCTTACGATTATACAGAGCCACTGATTCTCTACAAAATCGGACATATTCGAACTTTCCACGACATTTTTTGATTGAATTAAATAAATTTTAAGCGAAGCCCAAAAATCCTTTTCGTCCAGTTTTTCCTTAAGAAATGGTGAAAAAAATTATTTTTATGCGTTTCCTAATATCAATAGAATTCCATCAAAAAATGTTGTATAGAGCTTGGAGATGTCTCATTTTGTACAGAATCAGTTATTCTGTCTAATCAAAATAAATTTTTATTATCGAATTCTGTATGTTAAAAAACTAGCTCTTGAGTTTTCTAGAGATCTTAGATTTTGAGAATATTATGAAGATTTTATTTCCTTCAACTGCTTATTGAAAACAACTTTCTTTATTCAAGTTACTGTTTGGATTCTTTATGCGAGTGACTAGTATAAGGAAAAGAAATGAAATTAAATCTGTACGATCAATTTTTAGACCTTATTGTTATTGATAAAAGTATAATTTTCGATCGATACATACATCTAGTAGAGCAGCAGCAATTGCATTTCGTTCATTAATATTAACTTCTGCTGCAGTCATTATTTTATGAAAATGATTTTCTATTAATGGTGCATGTGTACAAAAAAATTCTTCAAAATGTCTATAAAAATAATCACAAAATAATTAATATATGAAAAAAAAAAATAATCTTACTTATATTTAGATAATTCATTTTGTTGAAATGTAATAATAAATGCTACACCAATACATCGACGAAAACGACGACCAGGCTAAAAAATAATAATTTTAATTTACAATCGAAAAAAAAAAACAAGAAATTCTTTTTTTTTTTTGTTTTGTTTTACTTGTTTTTGATTTTTTTTCATTGATCGATTAGCACATTTTAACCATCGACGATAAAGTCGACCAAATCTTTGATTTGTTAAATCTTCACCAAGAAGATCAATACTTGATATAGTCGATGAAGCAACACTAACATTTGAACTAACTATAAATTAAAAAACAAATTTCGATATATCATGTAGAACATATCAAAAGTAGTTGGTACTAGTATTTTAATTCCTTATAAAAAAAAGTTTAAAGAAATTTCTTGTCTACATGGATTGATAGTAAAAACGACGTTATTAATTCATATCTATTCTTTTCTTGAATATTTCTTTTAATGTCTAATCGTCTATATATACATATATGTATATATAGACGCATGTTTTGTTTGCTTCTGTAGTCTATTTGTGTATTCTCAAGAAAGTTAAATTAAACCTTATCACTGTTTAACTCTGTTTTAGATGAATAAGGAAAATGTTTGCTTCAATATTAGAGTCTATACTGCACTTAATATTCAAGTAAGAACTATTCATATTGAATTATGTTCTGTGTTTGTGATGACGAAGAGACTTCTTCTCTCTTAGGATAATTGAAAGATGGTCTAAATGGTTTTGTGAAAGTTAATAAGAGGCTAAAGATAAAACACGAGCTACTTGCTTGATCGATTTGATGGTGATGATCCAAATGGACTAAACGGATTAATTGTTACTGTTTCTGGTTCCGATGTTATTGATGTATTGACTACTGTATCGGGTCTAAAGAAAAACAAAAGAACTTAAATAAATATCAATTAAATTTCAATAATAACCTGTCAGGTAATTTAATAACAAATACTCGACTCATCATAATTTGTAACGGTGATCTATAACAATAGATTTATGATTTTAATTCATGAAAAACAAAAACTTACTTGCTTGTATGAATTTTCATTCCAGTACCTTTAAATACTAATGGCATAGTTCCGAATATATAATCAGCATAATTACGTATATCATTTGAAGCTTTCATTAACTAAATTATTAAAAGAAAAGTAGGAAAAAAAAAATGTTTAATTCGTTTTGTTTTGTATTGTTATACTTCATAGATTTTTCCTCGATGTGTAAAACGTGTTATAGCAGGACGAGGACGATTTACACTGCTACTACTTGGACCCATTGGTGGTTTCGTTGTTCGATTCTATATTGAAATTTTTATTAGACTACATGAAAAAAACAACAACAACTAAATAGAAATCTTTACAGATCCTGGAACTTGTGATAAGGATGTTCGAGTATTGATTGCTATTGATTGTTTATTAGTTAAATTTTCATTATCAGAAGATGAAATAATACGTAAAGTTTTTGAATCAAATATAAGTTCTAATCCAACATCATCACTGTCGGAAAAAACAAGAAGACGAATATGATCTCGATTTAAATCTGGTGGTATCCATTGTCTGTCACGAAAACAAAAAAAGATAAAAATATCGAATAATTTTATTAAATAATAATAACAATTGCATTTTACATACGGTAAATCGAGAGGAACAAGAGGAAGTAACGAAGATGAAGATGATGATGATGTATTAGTAGTTGGAGTATTTTTTTTCGATGATAGTTGTAAATTTTTTCCGAAAACGCGATTGAGAAATGAAGACATTGATATTGTGAAGATTTATAATGGAAGAGGAGACAAAAAGAAAAACAACTATAAAATCCAACAATTCAATTTCCAAACGAAATGTTATTAACTGTATCATCATGATTTTTTGCTTCTACTCTTATTTTATTGTACCATGGGTCTCTTCCAATAAACAACAATCTCTATCAACAATTGATGGATAGCGCCATCTACTGATCTAAGTTGAGATAGAAACATTCGAACATATGAATTTATGATATATATATATTTTTTCTTTTATAATGAAAGAAAGAGAAAACGCTTATTTCATAATGATATATTTCTCTATCACAGTTCTTAAAATCGATTAATCTATGATATATAAAAAAAAGAGGTATCAATGCCTAAATAAGGACACGAATAGAATCAACACAAGCAAAAAAAAAAGAAAGAAAGCAAAGATATTTTTAAGAGAATTCGTATGCTTGTGGCTTATGTGCACCAGCACAGGCATGTAGTGATGCAGTAATTGCTTCTTCGGATAAATCTTCTTCAGAATTGGCATAAATTTGAATATGATAACCATTAAAAAATCTTTCAAATTCATGTTTATGAGTTGATACACGAGCACGACGTATTGGAGTCTAATTAAATAGAAAATTTAATATAAAAATTAATATAAAAATATAATAATACTTACTACGCCTGCTCCAACATATGTAATAAATACGAATTTAGCTCGTTTACTTCCATGATCATCAACAGCTCGAACACGAGCAACACCATAATATACTTGATTTGAATTTAATTGTGTTTTCATTTCTGTTAAACCACCTGTTCCTTTCCCACTAAGTACAATATCACCATTATCAGCATAACTCAATAAAATCCTAGATTGAAAAAAAAAAACGAAGAAAAAATTAAATCAATCAATATCATTAATAAAAATCATTTATACCAATTAGTATCTGATGCATCGTTTCTAACTTCTTGCCAAGCTTCTTGAATTTCTGTATTACTTAAATCAACTGAACGTTTTGGTCCTGCCATAGTAGTTATAACTTGCAAAGAAAAATTAAGATATAAGTGGTTATTTTACTCTTGCACAGCTGAATCACACAACTATAACGAAGAAAAAAAATAGCGTATATAATAATCTGTTGCGCATCGCATTACATCTATGTTAGATAACCTTTTTTTTTTTTTTTTTCGCTCGGCCCACAAACATCGTTTGATAGAGAGAAGAAAAAAAAAAGATGAAAACGACATGGACTATTAACGTACTCCGAAAGATATTGTTGTTGTTGTTGTTGATGATAATGCTGAAGCATATCATATCATATCTTTTTTTTAAACTGAGAGAAATAAATTTTGGCATGACAATTTTTTGCATATTTTATTTTGTTCGCAAAAACAAAACGAAGTTTATTAACTAAAAAGAAAAAAAGAAAAATATTTCAATCAATTTCTTCGACTTAAAAGATCACGTGATAGAATATAAATACATTTGTATACCAAGACTTAATACACTATCTAAATCACTTCAAAATGTTTGATAAAAGTGCAAAATAAAACTGACATTGCATTTCAATGTCAATCTATTTTCATTAATTTATAATGAGCTTTTTTTTTTTTTACATTTAATTGATGATTAATATTTACTATATGAACAACCATCAAGTCAATGATCACCATTACCTCCATCATACAGACGTACATTTGGTAGTGAATCAGTAAAATGTATTACATATTTTAAAGTACCAGTTTCTCGTCAATATATATATATACATTACAGCATTATAAAGACTATCAAGGACGCCCTAAAAAACAATAAAAAGAAAAAAATATTAAATTTAATGTTGATAAAGACAATACTTCATGTAATGGTAACATCTAATATTTTAATGAGTTCTATAATATTTATAGTATTAGAAAGATTTCTTAAATTAGATATTGTAATATCTTTAATAATTTTTGATGCATTGATAATACGTCAAATAGTTTGTTTTGATTGATTAATAGATGAATTCATTGAATCTAGTTGTATTACAATAAAATACAATAACTAAATTTTGAATGTTTCATGTTAATAATTAAATGTATATTCACCTTGTATTTAAATGAGTTAAATTTTTAATAAATAAATGAACATTTATATAAAATGTTCCTTGGTTCACATTATCATAAATCATATTCATTATGAATAAATGAATACTATCAATCATTTAAATGTTAAGCATAAAGATAAAGACTAGCAGCAAGATATTTTTTAGATGAAACTATGCTCGATCTTTACATTCACATGATTCATCTGGTTTATATTCTTGATATTATTGTCTTTGTTTTGACTATAATTAATTGATTATCATTTCGACGAGAAACAAAATACATTAAATTCATTGTTTTAAATAAATAATAAAAAAAAACAACAATAATAGTTTTTTTATATATTTGATATTCTTTTTCTTTTTATGAATGATACTTTACTCGATGAGTATTTATACTATGATAAGGATTTGTATGACTATGAGATAATTGACAAACATTACGATATTCAGAACATTCACTTATACATTGATGATGAGCAAATTTACAATCATGTATTTCATTTGTGTATGAGTATTTATATCAAGTGGAATGTCTAATCGAGATACATGTATATATCATGTAGAAAAAAAAACAGAATGTACTTAAAGCATATTTTGATTTCAATAGTACAGCTTAGTGAATACACTGAGTTCAGGATTCCCTGCTGAAATACGACTCGATACATGAGTATCTTGATTTCATTATATTCACTAGAGCAGGTTCATAAGGTTTATAGAAATATATATTTAATTCATTTTGTCATTTTCTTTCCAATTATTTTATAACCAATTGATACAAACATCTTGTTACTCACATTGATATCAACAAGTATGAGTTAAACTACACACATAAAATTTTTCTTTACAATCATGTTTATCATTATTTCCATATTGAATATCAAGTGTACAGAATATTTTAGAGTCATACGTAATTGTACATGATTTTTTTGTCTTGTTCGAAAAGATCACAACATAAAATTATTATTTATACGCATAATTGACATTTTATTTTGCATGCATGATGTGTATTATGAATACAATCATTTCGATGATTAAGACATTTTGAACATATATGGTTTATAATGACGAGTTGTATGAATATATGATTGAGAAGATAATTTTAAATTATCTAATTTAACTTTAGGTGTTGATTGAAAATCAATGATTTTTATTGATATCGATCATTCATTCATTCGCTGTTTGTTTATGAATACATAACTGAAATTATCAAGAAATTCTGTTTGATTTCTTCAACGATTAGATAAATTTAAAATAATTTAATGTATGTGATCAATTTCTATATTGAAAAAGTTGATTTTCAAAAATGTTGTAAATGTTAATCATGAATTTTTTTTGATTGAATAATTTTTGTAAATAATCGATTTTACTATTTGTACCTCATCGATCAATATTACTTGTTAATTCTATATGTATATATGTACTTTCAGATCATAGAATCAGTCCACTTTCGTCGAGTGTGGGTGTTAATAAAGAAAAAAAAATCTATAGACACACCTACATCCCACCTTGATAAAGGAGGGAAGTACATAACAGGTCAAATTGGCCCCCTGGTACTTTTGTTGGCCAACCTCATTGAATCATATATCAATGGAAAGAGTATATTTTGAATAACATTATGGTACTAGTTTCATGAGGCTTTGATCAAATTTCGAATGTTGAAGTAGACGACAAAAAATATTATTGTTACAATCCTAAATATAAATTATCAATTGATTGTTTAATTTAATGAGAGATAAGTTCGATGCCCTGGTAGACACTATTAGCATATTTACTGTATTTGTTATTCAGCCTTATCTTTCAATAGATATTTTAATTTAATAATTGAAATGACCAAAAATCTGGTATTTCTCATTTGATAGTCCTTTTAAAAAGCTGGAAAACTGGGGTATGTTCAGATTTTCTAAAAAAGGAAATTATCAAAATTTCCATAAGCTCGTTAATCACATAGTAGTGTAAACCGAAAGCTATAGAAATATCGGAAATTATATCATTTTGAAAAGCACTGAAGAATTTCGAACATTAATGCTTGAAATTTCCGAAATTTTCCTTCTTCAAAGTCTAAACACGGCTGCTTAAAGAAGATTTTCTTTTAGTAAAAATGACTGTAGTAATAAATACTGTTGTTTCAAGTGAAATTTTCATTGCATCTTTCGAACATAAGTGATTGTTAAAATTGTTTTTTATTTTGACATCCTTCTGACATCTGTTTATTCAATGTGTTCTCCGGAAAAGAAACCTGACCATCAATAATTCATTATAGTTTTGTTTTGTATGCAATACACAACATTCAGTCAACAGATCTATAAATTAAAAATTTTAATAATACAATTTTTTTGTAGTTCTTCATAGAATTATGTGCATAGATATGTATATATATAAAGAGAGAAAGAGAATCGTATGTAAAACAGAAAAAAAAACAATAGAATGGATTCAATCAAAATTGAATGGCAAAAAAAATCAGCTAATGAAGTTCATATTTTACCAAATAGACAATATTTTAAAAAACAATCGATTCACAACTTAGATAGTCAAGAGATAAAACCTAAGAAAAAAAAAGTTCGTTTCAATTTTCGTACACCTAGTGGTAAAGAACAAGCATTTGAAAATACAGAAAATAGTCACTCAAGAATAGATCGAACACAAAAATCAAGTTTCGTAGATTATGATTATACTTCATCATCAACACGTATCTTCACTTCTGAGTAAGACAATATATATATATATATATATATATATCAATTTAATTTGAACATAAAATGTTTTTTTGTAGATTTCTAGAAACCGATGGTAAAAAAAATTGTAGTACACGATCAAAGATAATTACAATTATTATTTTAATATTCATTATTTTAACTATAGCTATTGTTGTTGGTGTAGTAGTTGGTGTTACCAAGTCTCAACAAAATACATCGGAAGCAACAACAATAAAGAATGGAACTACATGTAAATACGTTTTTTTTATTCTTTGATTCAAATATTTGAATGAAAATATTTCCTTAGTTTCAGTATCAACAACAACAACAACAGCCTTAGTCAGTAGTATAAGTATAGGAAATCAAAGTGGACCACCTTGTTCATCATATACAACAATTAATGATCCATCACGAAATGTCGCTCAAGTATCACTATATGGTCCGTGTGATACAGGATCACCATTCAATACGAGTAATGGTGGTTCTTGGATACGATTTATTGGTACTGGTGGTACTACACTTTCATTAGTAGAACCTACTACGAGCCAGTGTGGCGGTTATTCAGGAGGCTGGATCAATGGTACATTACCAACAACAGTGGGGACTGTAGCTAACGCAACGGTATGCTTCCGAATAAATAAAGTTTCTTGCTTAGTGATCGTCTATGTGTCAGTAATTAACTGTGGTGGCTTCTTCGTTTACTTTTTACCACCGGTTCGTATTTGCAATGGACGCTATTGCACAGCATGACTATATTTATTTTTGTAGAACTGAATATGTGATCTCTGCACTAATTTAAATAAAAGCAATGGATAATACATATAACGTTCGATATCTATTGTGGTAAAAAATACCAAACTTTATGTTAATAGAGATGAGTCAGTTTCAGCATTGAAATCAAATGCATTTTTTCTCAGTTTTAGAACAAATTTAACACTTGCATTGTGTATTCGTAATTATCAGTTACATTCTTTTGTTTTTATTGTTTTATAAACACAGAGTTTAAATTTGTTTCGTAAGATCAAGAAAAGGAAATTGATATGTTGAACAAATCCGATAGGCAGTTGAAAGAAGTTCTTGATCTTTCAAAAATGGACCAATCAATTGAAGACCAATAGGAAATCCTTTACTTGATAATCGAACTGGAAAACTAAGCGCTGGTAGACCTGTAAAATAACAAAAAAAAACAAAAACTTTATTGAACAATTCGAAAATATGTACCAGCTAGATTAGCACCAACAGTAAATATATCATCTTCACTAAATATATCATCCGCTTGTTCATATTCAGCAAGTGTTATTGGATCATTTGAAACCACTGGCGCTAATAAACAATCAATTTTATCTTCTTCAAATACTTTCTTATAATCATTCATGACACCACGTCTTACTCGTTGACTTTGAACAAAATATTTATCATAATTCCTAATAATATATAGATAATATAATATTTAAGTAGAAAATCAAAAAGTAAAATTTACTCTTCAAGTAAATAATAGTTTCCAGCTAAAATACGACCACGAACTCGTTCACCTAAACTTTCATCACGTGTTTTTTTTAAAATATCTTCATATGTATCTTTATTTTTATCAATATTCTTTGTATGATGACCTAAAATATACAATAATAGTTTATTGAATTAGAAAACTAAAATCATTTAATCTAATACCATATTTAATACCATCATATCGAGCCATATTTGAAGCAATTTCACAAGAACTTAAAATTGTATAAGCTGCATTCGAATAAGGTGTATATGGTAATTGTACTCGTTTAAATGTATATTCACCAGTTTCAGTTAATCGATGAACTAAATCTTGCCAACATAAACGATATTCACTTGATAAAGTATTGACATCATAGTCCTATTTGATAATTGGATTGAATAGATAATCAATAAGAAAAGAAAAAAAAAACATAATTCTTACATCAGGTAAACCAATAATAATCTTTTTCTTTTCTTTTGATAGTTCATTCGATGTTTTAAAATTTTCAAATGGTTTTGATAAAAGAGTTGCATCTTCATCATCAGGACCGGCGACAGCATCTAATTTTATAAGAATGTTTTACAAAAAAAAAACAAAAAATAATAAACATACTTGTCGCAAAAATTAAATCATCAATATTTCGAGCAAAAAAACCCGGTGAATCAAATGAATTAACTAATGCAACCATACCAAGTCGTGAAAGTAAACCATATGATGGTTTAAATCCATAACAACCACATCGTGCAGCTGGATTTCGTATTGATCCACCTGTATCTGACCCAAGAGCTCTAGAATTATATTATTAACAAGTTACTAAATTCAATCAATTTGTTTTCATTTTTACATTGATACAAAATTTGCTGCTACAGCAGCTGCACTACCACCTGAACTTCCACCGGCTACATGCAATACTGTTTTATTATTTTCAACATTTGTCATCGTTGTCTTTGTTAAACTCCAAGGATTCGCTACAGGTCCAAATGCACCCCAACTTGCTACACTGAAGAATATCTAGAGTTAATGACAGATATTCTCTATTTTTTTTTTTCAAAAACCTAAAACATACCCCATAGCAAATTCATCCATATTTGTTTTTCCTACAATAATACAACCATGATCAATTAATCGTTGTACAATAGTACTTGTATAAGGTGCACGAAAATTAGCAAGCATTTTCGAAGCACATGTTGTTAATGTATCACGTAAACAAAAATTATCTTTTATTAAAATTGGACGACCATATAATGGTGAATTATCTATAAATAAAAATCAATGTATAATTGATTAAATGAAAATATCTTTACTTTTCTTTTCAATTGAAAGTTGTTGTTCAGTTTCAAGAGCTTTATCGAAACAATCATTTGTTAGAGTATTAAGAACTTTGTAATGTTGAAGAGCATTGATAGCCGAACGAACGGCTGAAGATGTTGTTTTATTTGATAACATATGAATAGATGGAAAAATAAAAAATCAATTGAATCTTTCTGATGAGAAAAATATTCATAAAATAATTGGTTTATATGTTAACCATCAAGTTTTCTCTAGTAAAAATCCAAAACGATATTTAGGTGTCGCTATTTAACATGATTGTATTCGTTCTTTTCTCTTTTTTTTAATGACTCCGTGTTAATAATCGAAGTATATCATTTATTTGTTTTTCTTTTTCGTACTTTACACTATCTTTTCAAACTATGATAAATATTTATACAGTTGATTCATTTACACGTGAATTATTTAAAGGTAATCCAGCTGGTGTTTGTACTTCATTTCAAGATGTATATTCATCAACAAATTTTGATATATTATTTCAAAAAATTGCTACAGAAATGAATATATCTGAAACAGCTTTTATAACAAAAGCAAATAATTCACCATCAAATTCACGTTATTTTCTTCAATGGTTTACACCAACTAATGAAGTTGATTTATGTGGTCATGCAACATTAGCTACAGCTCATATTCTTTTTGAAAAATATCTTCAAAATTCTTCAATTGATGAATTAATATTTGAAACAAAAAAAGTTGGAGAATTAAAAGTTAAAAAATGTGCTAATCAAAATTGTTTACAACTTGATTTTCCTATGGGTAATCCACAATCAATTGAACTTGATAATGAAATATTAAATGAAATAAAATCTAAATTAAATATAACACAAGATATTCATGCTATTGAATTATGTAAACGAACAAAAAAACTTTTAATTCATCTTTCTTCAATTGATGATAATATAAAACCACAACAAAATCTAATTGATATTAATTTTCCTTCATCAATACATTCTTTTATACGTGGAATTATACTTACAAGTAAATCAATAAAATATGATTTTGTTTCTCGTTATTTTGCACCATGGAATGGTATACTTGAAGATCCAGTTACTGGTAGTGCACATACAGTTCTTGCTGTTTATTGGTCTCGATTATTAAATAAATCAATTCTTAATGGTTATCAAAAAAGTGCTCGTGGTGGTCATATTGAATGTGAATTAGATGAAAAAAATCAACGAGTATTTTTACGTGGTTATGCTATTACGGTAATGCAAGGTCAACTTCAAATTTCACAAGATAGTTTATTAGAGAAAGACTCTTCAGGATAAATTATAATTTATTATATAATTATGAGAAAATCGAGTTTATGCGAATATTTAAAAAAAAAAAAATCTAAAATTACAAATTTTTATTAAATGAAATAAATCAAAATTTACGTAGTGTGCATATCAGAAAGCTGCAGCTTCACATTTTTTCTGGACTCGGATCTGACTGACCCGAGTTTTTTGCCCCGAATATCTGACACGTTTTCTGTACATGAACAAGTAAAGAATTAAGATTTTAAAAATTTTCTCTTAATTTAAAAAAATCATGTTGATAAAAAAGGAGATTGAACAGTTAATCGATAAATAAAATTCATCAAATCAACAGTAACATCAAAATCTTCAGCTGTATGGAATAGTCATAGTTGTATATATGCGAACAAGATCAAGCAAGAATATATTCTATGCAAACAATGCAAAGATTTATTTATTTATAAATCGTCTTCTGGTACTAAATCACTATCTAAGCATATTGGTAGTTGCCAACATAAAAAAAAAAAAGTTTTCAGTGTCCAAACAAGAAATTCAAGTTACTTATGTTAAATTTGCAGCATGTGATTATCGATTATTCCAAACAATTAATGATATCAGTTTTAAAAATCTTGTACAAACAGTTTTTAATGCTAGTTAATATTTACATATAGAGAACTGTGGGCCCATATTTGTTTAAACCAAACTTACAGCTTCCTAATTAATAACATGAATAGTATACTAAAAATAAATCTTTAAACAAAACATTGTTAAACATACAAATAGATCAATGATAATAATGGTTAGACTATAATGAATCCGACTTATTGTAAATATAATTTGTCAATCATTTGCTACTCATTTATATATCAATTAGGGTTCCGCATTGGATGAGATGAGACAATCTTCAAAATTTTCTATCTCATATGGGATAGAATTATCCTCAAATATTTCATCCCACCATTGGATGAGACGAGAGGCAAAATTTTCGATCGCGTCCCATGAGACTTTACGCTCTTCATATATTTAAAAACATTTTCTCGACACATATTATTTTCATTAATAATGGATGAATCGAAAGTTTGTAGACACAATATTCCTTCATTTTTCAACCGATTAAGAGAACAAGCAGAAATTTTAAAATCTTGAGTTAGCATCAGAATTATGTGCTCTTGCCGAATCTATGTTCAGAATTATTGTGTGATTCATAGATTAGTAGTTATGAGTTAGTATTTGAGAAGTCTGAAAATAAAGTTTGAACGGGTTTTAGTACGCAAAAGTCGTCTAAAGTAGAATTAAAATTTATTTCAAAAACATTAAATGAAAGAGTAAACATCTCTCTACAGAATAATATCCTGATCATTAGTTTTACGTAAGGCGTCTATCATCAACGAGAGAGCTTTGGCAAGAATCACAGTGACACTTTTGCAATTCCTTGATTTCCAGAGTTACAAAATGAACTCAATAATTTCTGGAGAATTGTTGCAAGATCCTCAATTCTTAGCGTACTTTGTAGGGTACAGTGTTGCTCTTCATGCTGTGCAAAAAAATTGCTAATACAATATGCTATAGAGAGCATCATTGCTGAGAAAGGCATCTATTGTTTGAGTGCTGATCTAAAAAGCCTTCAAAAGTTGATGCAGTTAAACAAAAGGAAGTGGGACTAAGTGAAATGGCTGTTTTTATGACAAAAATACTAAAGTGCCAAAAAACAAAAATCGTTGAAAATCATTATAAAACTCATTTCAAACAAGATGTAGTCATATTTTTTGTCTTTAGATCTGTCAGTGCAACTTTCTCTCTCCAAACTTTATTTACAGATCTTGCAAAGATTAGCTCACTCACACTTATTGAAATATTTAAAAAGTGAAACTATTTCAATGTAATATTATTTGAGTTATTATTATTATTATTATTCATCAAGAAAAACATCAATAAAATCAATTTCAGCAAAATTTAATCCTTTCTTGAAAATTAAAGTATTAGGACCTTGATTAAGATTGACACGAATCATACTTGCACCCCACATATTCCATCCACTATTAACAATTGGTATTTCAATTTGACTAACATCATTAATTGTTAACCAATGAGTAGCATGACCATTTCCTGCAGATCCATTTGCATTTCGAATTACAATTACATATGTTCCAGCTTTTGGACATTGTATTGTAAATTGAACAATACTATCTGGATAATCAATATATCCCATTTTGAAACCATTCGATGCACTTGAATGAGGATGTGCATAAGGTCCATTAAAATGACGTGCATGTTCTGCTTCATATCGATCTCGATTTTGATCACCTGATGGTATATGTATTGGTATATTAGGATTTACTGGTGAACCTAAATTTGGTGTTGAATCCATATTCCATGTAAATTGTTGTGCACGAATTTGTCTCGTCCAACCTGAACCACTATATCGTGCTGAATGATAAATAATCCAATCTTCTCGATCATCTCGAGATTTTGTAAAACTTTGATGTCCAGGTCCATAAATAGAATTACCAGAACGAAATATTGGATGTGGATGTTTGTTCCATGAAGATGCTATCAATAAATCACTATTTATAAATGCTGTTATCAAACCAAGACAATAATCATTTGTCCATGATCCAGATGCTGAATAAACAAGTGATATAATACCATTTCTTATAGTTACTTGTGGACCTTCATTAATATAAGGAAAATGATTTGTTTCCCAATTATATATTGGTCTTGCAATTTCAACTCTTGAACTACTAATTGTCCATGGATTAGACATTTGAGCTATGTATAAAATTTGTCTTTCATTGACATCTCCTTGCCAACCAGACCAAATGAAATAGAGTTGACCTGATGGATGTTGAAGTACAGTTCCATCAATAGCCCATTTATTAGTTACATCTGTAATTTGTCCTTTCCAAGTAAATGTACCAGTAAATGGATCTGCATTAGTATTTTCAATGACAAACATACGATGATTTTCATTTTTATCATCACATGTTGTTGCAGCAAAGTAGATATACCTTTTAGAAAAAAAACGATACAAGAAAGTTAAAAGAATAAAACTTTCTCTTACCAACTTGATTGAATAAAATGTATTTCCGGAGCCCAAACAGCCCGACATGCTGGACCCGAATTCGGTGATCTCCACACAATTCGACTTTCACCAGCATCTATTGATGTAAAACTACGTGATCGCCAAATTCGAACATCACCACCTGTAGTTCTTGTGAAATAATACAATCCATCTGTATGTTTATATACCCATGGATCAGCACCATCTTGAGCAATAACATTATAAAATGTGTTTACATTGGAGGGTGTCTGAGATTTAGGCTCAATGACTTGAACTGTAAATAAATTGAATTTCAAATTTTCATTAAATTCAGTCAACTCTGTAAAATTTTATTAGTGTTTTTTTTTTCTTTATGAAGAATTTATCAGATGGATATTGTGAATATAATCTGTATTTATTTGTAATATTATTTGAATGTAATGGTAATCGACTTGATCTAATACATTTACTTTACTCAGTCATTGATTCTTCTAAGAATTTTTTCTTAATACTTTTCATACGATAATTCTAGTGATAACATGTATACTTCTTCTATCTCTTCTTTCAACTCTTTCTTTTTCACGTGCATGAAAAATAACAATATCACTGCAACTTTTGTCTTTTGTATTATTGGTACGTACCATTACTATCGTCTCTGTAAAATTGTTGTATCTCATCAGTATCCAATGCATGACCACGTAGAAGAACAATGCAAAAAATCCAAATAAGCATATTAAATTTTTTCATGTCTATCGTTTGAAAAAAGATTTCAAGTTATCTTTGCACTTATCCACACGTGGTCTGCCCTTAATTTTGTGCTTTCATTGTGTTTTTTCAAAAAAAAAAAAAGAAGAAGATATCGAATCTAATCTTAACTGCGACTTAGAATCATAATAGTGCATATCAAAATACTGGAGAAAAATAAAAACAAAGATTAAGTTTTTGTTTTTTTTTCGTAATATGTTATTTTTGAATAAATTGCAAAATCACTTCAATTTGAGTTACTGATTTTTCACAAGAAATTGATATAGTTCGAAGTAGCTACAATTAATATTATATCACTAGTGACTTCTACATTAAGAAAATTGCTTTCAAATGGTATCGAAATTATCAATGGATGTTTATATGAAATTTTTTAGAGAGTAAATAATTCTGTTATTGTTTTTTTCATATAAACTTGTATCTTTGATTCATTTTGAAAAATTCTTATTATCTTCAATTTCTTTCTTTGATAAATGGGTTATGGTCACAATGGAATAACATAAAGCAGGTAGTGATCGATGAATATGACATGAGATATTTTGAGATTAATTTTAATCTATTGATTTATATATATATATATATATTGAATCGTACTTGTTTTTGCTTCAAACTGTTCGTGCAGACTATAACTCACAGCATCGAAGTTTTTTGTCATTTTCATGAAACATTTGATTCAAGAATTCATTCGATGATGAATTATCTCACTTAATTTCTTGTTCTGATTTTAATTATCTAGATGAGTTTGTGCTTGAACGATACTTAAAGAAGGCGATTATTAATGAATTTGAATTCTGATCTTACGATATTGGATACTAACGATGTGAAAGAACAATTTTTCAACATTTAACGACAACGATTTTTTTCTTGCGAGTATTCTTTAAAACATTTTGTAAAGCATTCGATGAGCTACAAGAATGGCTTGGTTTGACTGTTCCGTCACTACTTCTGATCGTCGAAACTTAACATTTCTGTGAAATTTTCATTTTTGAAAAGCTTCAAAACTACTGTTTCGGATTACCTTGTCACTAAAATTAAATATTATCGGGTGGATCGTAATGAATAACCGCGTTTTGCATTTCATTTTTTCATCATTTAATACGGGTCGTTAAAAAAAAATAAAATATACCAAAAGATGCAGCATGAAAAGTTCTACAATTTACATAAGTCCGATTATTTTATAGTAGCGCTTTTTGTTTTCAAAATAGACTAAATTTTGACCGTACGAAAATTGGTCGCACAGAATTTTTCTGTTTTTGAAAACAAAAAGTATAGAATTAAAATGAGCTTTACTTTGTAGATTGTAGAGTTTTTCACGTTGCATCTTTTGGTGTATTGCGTTTTCTTTATAAAACATGTTAAATGATCAAAAAATACGATGCAAAACGCGGCCATTCATTATAGCCAACCCGATATATTTGAATAATTTTCCTGATAACGAAAATATTATTTTCCATACAAGATTTATATTCTACTCCGAATGAAATATCAATCAGTAATCAACAAATCTTAACGTCTAAGAAATTCTTCATAACTTTAGCTTTTTCACTAGGACAGAATGATGTAGCTTTCAAAAAAGTATTTTGTCATCGTATAATCTTCGAACTAGAATATACGTTTGTTGTCTTAAAAATTCGGTGCTATGACTTTTCGCTGCAAGACAAAATGTTGCAAGATTGTATTGTACAACATATTTGCATATCACAAGTTAATTTTATAGGAAATAACGACGGATTCGATCCTTGTAATTTCGGTGCGGGTAATTTATAAGAGTCTTTAGTATGAAAATATCTCGGTTTCTCTCAACGAAATCTATCAATTTAGAATTCAAGTGTTTCCTTTAAATTACAATATTTCCTCACTAATTTTCTTTATTATTCCTCATTACTTTCTACGAAAAAGACCAATTGGAGATCCACAAATATATTGAAGAATAAAGTCTTGCAACATTTTATCCGTGATGAAAAGTTCGGTCATCGAACATCAACATTTGTAGCTGGTATGAAATAATATACCATCTATCTGTATGTTTATGTACTTATGGATCGGCAACATCTTGAGCAATAAATATTATAAAAATAGCTTTTTGAAAATTCGGTTGAATGAATACCAATTTAAAGAAATTCTGCTTGATAAATTGTTAATAATGTTTCATTTCGCATCGCAGATATGCGATCATTTTTATGAGACAACAAAAATCTTACGATTTTATTTGATCATGCACCAACTGACTGTAGATTTCTTTTCCTATTTTGTTATTTGAATGTATATTCGAAAAATGAGATTCGATTTATTTTTTGTTAGTAAGTGCTTCAAGATAGGATTGATGAAAAAACCTGTACAGCTCTATAGAATAACTCTCAATAATATTGAAGTATAAATTCTGAGAAAAAGATATTTTATAAATACCTCACAATTGACCTTGTTATGCAAATATTTTCAATATGTCTGTCATCTTGTTTACTTAGATGTATGTAAATTATTCGGTTCTTCTATGAAATAGATCTTTTATGTTTATGTATACGTTGAGATTGTCATTGAAATTATGGATATCAAGTAACGTTGATATCACAAGTGATTTTATCTATTAATATTACTCACCATCAGTTAAGTTTTTTAGAAACAATGTTTTTCTTCTTTTCTACATCAAGCATATGACGACTAGAGATGTAAGCCAATGCACTGATCGACGGCGGTGACTAGATTTGTCCTAACGTTTTTCCTCTGTCGACGACAACGACTGAAGTTTTTCGATGATTTTTTTGTAAAAATTTTCTTCCTTTTTAAGAGATTTTGAAATGAAAAAGAGAGGAAAAGATAATAGAGAATTTATTGACAAGAAACTAGCTGGTAACATCTCCAAAAATTGATTTGGGATGTCGGAAATTTAAAAAAATCAAATATCTATTTTTCTGTTACGGCAGAGGCTCAGCCGATCGGCTTACACATCTAGTGACGATCAATGAAAATAATATAGAAAAATTTAGATAAAAATTATAATTTCTTGTATATTTCTATGATTTAAAAAATATTTAAAGTTATCATTGCATCTATCAATATTTGAATTTTAAATGATTCATTTCCCTATGATAAGGTTCTTTTATTGTCTTGTCTTTCAGAAAAACAAAAGATGGGAAACAGAATTCGATCTTAATCGAGAAAAATCATCACAAAATCAATGAATATCAAGAAAGAAATGAAAAGTTTAAAAAAGAAAGCAAACAAAATGATCAAAACTTATTTTGTACCATATTGTTCTTGAATATATCGCCAATATTTTTTTCTAATTGAATCAATTTGTAATGCTAATTTTTCACATAGATCAGTAATCATTCTTTTATTCTCTTCACGTTTTTCATCTCGATCATCATCAATTAATAATTCAATCATATAACCAAGTAAAAATCTCCATTGTCGATTATTAAAATCATCTTTTTGAAAATGATTTTCATATAAATTTTGACAAAAATTCCATATACGTTGATCATTTAAATTTATTGAACGAAATCGTGCAATACCACGTAAATAATTCCATGAACTTTCATTATCTGGACATGATTGAATATGTTTTTCAACATAATCTAATTCACGTTCAATTATATCATCTTTAAAACCTGTTGTATGAGCTATAACAAAATAACGTTGATTCCATGCTGAATTATTTCGTATATCTTCTTGCAATAATTGATCAATATAATTTAATTCATTTGACCAAAGTGAATAAGTTTTAAGTAACCATTGACGATATTGCCATGCATGATAATTTTTTGAATCATTTTGAAGAATACTTGCAATAAATGATAATTCATTAGAAGTATGACCTGAACGTTCAACAATTAAACGACGATGTTCCCAAACCTTAACAAAAAACAAATTTGTTAGGTACAATACCTACGGGATCAAAAATATGAAACACGATTTAACTGCTGTTGCTAATCAGACGAAGATTGTTTTATTCTATCTATTTTAGGATACATTTCTTCACTAATATTTTACTCAATCCTCTAGAAATGCAATAGGGAAGTAGTTCATATATTATAATAAGACGCCATTGACATCAGGTCTCTGATCGTATATCAACAACGTCTATCATGATCTATGACTAGACATGAGTAAATGATACTGGGATCAAGACCAAAACTTTTTCATTCGAAGTGATATTTTTTATAATCGTGTAAGATGTGCTTCAAATGTTATATTCTGACGACTCATATGTTCTAAAGATTTATGTGAAAATCATTAAATAACGATCACTTCAATATTTGCTGTTACAATTTTGATAGTAAAATTAATCCTTTTTTTTTAAAGAGGAAGAAAGACATTAGAAGTCATGCAAGATGTCTCGAACGCATTGACACTGCTAGAAAATGATATCGCATTTTCCACTATTACATGTATTACTAAGCACAAAACCAGAACCAAACTTTTTTTTTTTCGCTAAGATCAAAAACGATTGGTCCCGTTCATCACCATCTATGACGTTTTCATGGTAATGTTTGTCATGGTCTGGAAGATGCAAATTCCTACCTGATGTACTTCAACACATACTAAAGAAACAAGAATTTCTGAAAGTACGTTTAAATGTCTTAATTGCAGTTCCCCTTTGGACATTCTCACGTCCATTTAGACCATCTTAAAATCAGTTACTTTCATTATAAAAAGTGTGTGAAGATACTTAAGAAAGCAACTTTTGCTTAGGAAAAATGCCCAAAAATTTTCTTCCAGAATATTTTGACCTGTTTTGTGAATAACAAAAATAACTTCTTTTATGTGCAGTCTATGTCAAAAATATTTTAAGAAAACCTTTTGGATGTTTTCTTGAGACAAAAGTTACCTTTTGAAGCATCTTCAGGCACCTTCTAACTTTCCTCCAGAATAAAAAGCCATGACATTCTATTGTGGGAATTTGCATTGTTCCTCCAAACAGAACCTTCTCATTTCAGGCTAGATTTTTGATAACACTTACCCTAGAAAATCAAAGATTTTTGAAAAACTCTTCTGATCTTCAAACAGGTACTTTCAGCAAATAAGCGTTAGAAAACCAATATTTTTGCTAATAAAAGCACTTTTTTACTAGCAAAAATATGAAGTTTTATGTAGAGGAAAAACTCATGACCTTCATTTATGTATTATGAAATTTTTCTTATGCATGACCTTGTAAGTATGATAGCCTTTTATTTTGAAGGATTATGATTCAAGTAGTTGATTTTAATGTTGTCTGAATGGATGTGAAAAATGCTCAAATGAGAACTATGATTAGACTATTTAAACACATTTTCAGAAATTTCTTGTCTACTTAGATCCTTTTAGATCGTGTTTCATAAAATCAAATAAATATTTATAAAAAAGAAAAAATCTAAAATATACTTGATAATTTTTGGGATTTTCTTTAATCATTTGTCCAATAAATGCTAATTCTTCATTTAAATCAGATTTAAGATGATATAAAATTTTACGTCTATAATACCAAACTGTATAATTAGCCGGATTAAGTTGACATGCCGTTTTTGTTAAATCAAGTGTTCGTTCACTCATTTCATTTGTTTTCATACATGCACGTATATAATCAAATGTTTCACGAAAACGATCTGAATAAGCTATTCGAACAACAGGATTGAGTCCATCATCTTGTTCAATTGGTACAACATCAGACCATTCAGGTCGATGAGAAAATTCAAGTTGATTACTTAATGAATCGGATTCATTATCAGAATCTGAATTAGACATTTTTCTATTAGAACTTTGTTCCTTTTTTTTTTTTGTTTTTATTAAAAATCTAAAATGAAGATAATATTTATTATTTTTATTTTCTATAGTTAAATTGGAATCATAATAAGCAATAAAGATCACTGTTTATGAGAAGTAGCAGAGTAACAAGTGCTGCAATGGACTAAAAAGTATATATATATACAATTCAGTATGAGAAAAAAAATTAATTGAAGAAAGAAAAAAAAAGCCAGATCGAATATACGCAGTACTATATGTTGGAAAGATCAAATTTGTTAGTTGAAAAACCATAAATGCAAAATAGATTTGGTTTTATATTTATACACGAGTCACTAATGTTTGTGGATACCATGAATTAGCATGACCAACCTAAAATAATTAAGTTATCATAATTCTATTTGATTATATATATATATATTTAAAAATTTATACATGTTGAAATGTATCTAATAATATCTGTCGTCTTGATTGTATACATATATTTTCTATATTTTGTTTAAGACAATTTATGTCTGATGATAATTGTCGTTCTAATAATGTCGGTATATAATTTTGATCATAACGACAATAACATTTTGACCATAAAACTAAATTAAATGTACGCCAATCAACATGAAGATCATCTGGAAATATTTGAGGTGATTCAATATTATCATATTCATATTGTTCAGGATTTAATGTTCCTGGTGCATTTGTTATTGGAATATCAAGTATAGATATTCTTGATTTTGGTGTTTCTAAATAATAAACAGTTCGATTTGGATATTGAGGAGATGATGATGATGATGATGTTGGATAAATAACTGTTGCTTCAATTCGAGATTTTAGTTTTTCATTAGAAGAAGATGATGATGATGATGTTTGTAAATTAAATATTGATGCATCATTTTTTAATAAACGACATATTTCTGGATCAAGATATTTTGAAAAATCAAATGATGATAAAACAAACATATTTTTTGGATAATTATGTATTATTTGAAGACGTTCAAGAACGTCATTAAAAACAAATGTATGATGATAACAATAACAAACATTACGATAAAATTCAAGTAAAAGATAATCAGTAAATTCAAATGAAAATGGATTTTGAACAATTAATTGATGAACACAATCAAGAAAAAGAAGAAAAACTGGTGACTAAAAACAAAAAAACAAAGTTTATTATTATTTTTTTTCAAATATAGAATATAGTTTAGTTAAAAATAATAAAACTTTACTTCTTGTACAGGATTTCCATTTCCATCAAAAAGTATTTGTCCACAACGTTCAAGAAATTTATGACCACGAATAAGCCATTCACGAACAATTAATTCACAAAAACCTTTTATTGTACGACATTTTGGTCGAAGTAAAATTTGTACTAATGATGACATTAAACAACTATTATCTGTATCACTTCCTAGATTTTTAAATAGAAAATTATATTGTATTTATATCAATCACTGTTATGTTCTTAACAAATTAAATTGTATAAACAAAAAAAAAACTATCGATTTATATATTAATTAAAAGTTGTTTGCACAATCTCTGCAGAACTGCATATATTCTTAATCAAGTAATTCTGCAACAGAGCAAAGTCAGGTATCTTAAATTCAATTTTCTTTCGTAATAATCTCATTGAAAGCTTTAGTTTCTTAACTAACGAGGGAACATATTTAAGCACCCCCCTCCGCTCAGAAACGAGCTGAGACCTAGCCGATATTATAGAGAATTTTTCGCTTATCACAAATATTCACATCGTAGCTACCACCGAGTGAATCTTTAAAAAATTCGAGAGACATATAATGTAATTCTCCTGTGAGGCAGCTATTTTCATGAAAAATCAACTATCTCAGAATTAACTAGAAAATATCACATTGTGTAGAGAATTCTTTTCCTGAATATTTTTGTAAAAATAATTTTTCGATCAACGAGAAAATCTTTTCAGATGTTCTCTTCCGATCTCAATCTTTTTTTTTCTATATAGTGTGCTAGTAAAAGCTCTAAAATAATTTGAATTCTCGTTGAGATTTGACTAAGCTATCAAGTTTTTAATATCTATTTACCTGGAAGCCATAGACTTTCGTCGAAAACTCGAATTTTGATCTGAGACTTTATGCATATAGAGAGTTTAACTAGACTAGCTTTCATAAAAAAATTCAAAATTTCTGAATAAAGTCTCTTCAAGATATGAGATTTTCAAGATATAGACTCTTTTCCATGGATAGAATATTCAACATACATTTTCTGAACGCTTCATATTTTGAAGAGACTCTATTCAAAACTTCGGAATTTTTTAAATGAAAGTTAGTCTAGTTGAATTCTCTATATGCGTAAACTTTCCGATCAAAATTCGAACATGCGAGTTTTTCGAAAACCTAGGGCTGCTAGAAAATATACATATTAAAAATTCGATAGGAACCCATATCCTTTTTTTTTTACGAAAATGATCAGAAAACAATCTCTACAGGATAGGCTAGATCTCAGCCCGTTTCTAGGAAGAACACTTAAATTTGTTCTCTTGTGAGCCTGTCACAATCTTTCAGGAATTCAAGTTTCTATCCTTATACTTCAACACTCCTTTCATATCGTGCTTCACAAAATTTAGTTTCATACTTCGTAGACTACGATATAGTTTTTCATCAATGTTTAACGTTTTATGTCTTATAGAATATGTACTTAAACTCGGATGTTCTATTCTCATAGCTAAGTAAAAGATGTTCTAATTGATCGGATATGAATTTGTTTTTTTTTTCTTACCAACTAATTCGATATTTGTAAAATCAAGTAATTTAGCTAAAGATGCAGCACCATGTAAAGCTTTTGAAACAAATTTAAGCCATTTACATGTATTTAATTTTGTCAACCATTTATCATCATCATCATCTATAACGGGAAACAAAAATCAAAGACAAAAACAAAAACAAATTCTTTTAAATACCAGGTGCTATTACACATATTTCAATTAATTTTTCATAACTTGCTTGTAAACGTTTTAAATTACATGGAAATTTTGATAGATTATAACGTTGAAATGGTTGTTCATATAGATAATCAGATGTAGGAACTAAATTTGTATCTGTTGTAACACGACGTAAACTAAAAGAAATATTTTCTATTATTCAAAATAAAGTAAAATTTGTTGTAATTGTTTTTTTTTTTTTTTTTAGCATATTAAACAACATTCCAACACCAATAACAATGACAATAACTACACATGCAACATATAGAAAATAGCAACGGTTACCGAGCATATGCGTATGTCTCACCCATCATCGGGCGGCATTTGCGACAAGTCACTTAAGTCACTAGTTGTTGTTTTATTTTCATTTGTATTTACTAATTTTGGAGTATCAAGAGTATTTCGACGTAAAGGTTTCAATATATTTTTTTTTATTTTAAAAAAACGAAATGGTGATGATGATATATTAGATGGTAAACTCGTTGGTGTTTCCCTACTTGTCAAGAGTAAAAATGAAGAAATTCAAAAAAATTGAAAAACAAAAAAATCTTAATTATCTTTGAAAATTTCACTAAAATTTTTCTACTATTATTTGGTTTTTTTTTTTTTATAATATCAACTTACGGTTCTACACTACTCGTGGTTTCTCCAATTCCTGGAACAGTAATAAGCATATATTTTTGTGTTTGTACTTGTCTTCTATTGTTACTATTATTTTCAATTTGAGATGTATGTGTCCAATGCCAAATCTTCGGAATACAAAAAAAAAATTTCAGATACATCCTTAAGCAAAAGTCTTCTTCTCCTCTTTTTTTTTATGTAAATTTTTAATATTTGCTTTCTTTTTATTATTGAACTAAATTATAATAAATATATTTTATTTTATTATGATGTATAGTCACCATTTGTTTCAATCAAGCATTTTACTTGTTTTTTCATGCCTTTCTAATGTCTTGTTCCAATTTTTTTTTTGATTTATTGCATCCTTCATCATCAACCAAAATGTTTTCAATTGGATTTTGATGTGGTAATGAAGAGAGTCAAGGTAGAACCTGAATTCGGTTGTCAATTGCTAGACGAAATCAATGTTTAGTATCATTATCCTCTTGGAAGATTCAGATGTATGTATGTTCAGGAAATCGACAATGAGCAGTAGGCAGAAAATCGTTTTCATATATACTGCACATAAAAATTCCAGTCAAAATGTGTTTAAAAGCAATTGATTATCCGAAACTTTATTTTAGAACACATCTCCAGACGTGTAATTTGAGAGAATATTTGACTACATGAATAATTTTAGGGACATCTAACAATTTCCAAAACTTTTCGTCCCAGACGAATCGTTATTCACGATGTTTATTTGTAGATAAGGATTCTTTAAAGATGGACGATAACTTCCACCGGTTTCATGTAATTGACGTCTAACAGCACTTGAATCTATATTTACGCCGTTCTTTTTTTTTTAGAATTTTTGCAATATAATTTTTATATAACATTTAGTTCACATTTGGCAATATTAAAAATCTGTGTATCTATTTTCTTTGAGGTGACACGTAGTCGGTCAGTTCTTGGTAAATTAGACAGGTATTCATTGTCTTGCCAGCTGACAAGCCAACGCCGTACGACTTTATGTTCACACCCAATGTACTTCGAAATAGTTTTATTTGATATTTTAGGACTCAGTGGATGTAACTTGAGAAACACAACTTCATTGCATTGTGATAGAAAAAGTAGCATGTTTAAAATCTTACAAAAAAAAAACCCATTCTCGACATCGATCCACATAAGACTAGATTATCCGAATCAACAAATAAGAATATTAGAAGCAAGAACGACTATCCTCTAGAGCTGTATTTATGATAAAAAGAAAGCAAATATTAAAACTTTAGAAAAACAAAAAAGAGAAGAAGAGACTTTTATTCAGGAATGTAAAATAAATAAAAAGTTTTTTTTTTTCTTACCAAATCACCAGAACCATCATTGTCTTTACTATATATTAAACGAACATAAGGACCTTCACTAGAAGAAAAAAACAACAAATCAAAATAGATTTTTTATTGAGAAATTTTTCAACCTTTTTATAGTAGATTCTTCATCAAATTTCTTTTGATCAACAATCCATTGTTGTTCATTTGCTTCATATAATTCATCTCTCCAATCATCAAAAGTCATATAACTTTTTATATATTCATCATTATTCAAATCATAATCTAAATTAAATTAATAAGAATAAATATATAAAATATATAATTAAAAGAAAATTAATTAACCTGTTGTATCATGATCTAGTAATGGTGAACTTCCCATTGATGATAATATATAACCACGATTATATTTTGGAGAAAATCTTTTTGTAGAACTTTGTTGTAATGCAGTATATAGATATAATTGTTCTCTACTTTGAAAACGACTATGAAATTTTAATGCATCAATATACTAAACAATGAAAATGATTTATAAAATTATAAGAATTTAAATAGAACATACTTTTTCCATTTTTGTTACTGATATTTCTGGTTGTTTAATTGTAGCTGTATTTGATTTTGTAACTGAACATTTGGTAAATGTTATATTTCGAAAATCCTATTAATTAAAAAATTTAAATAAATAAATAATGAGTAATGTAAAAGTTCTGCATGAATTTTATTTCTTTCTTTGTGATATTTTGTTGCAATGCAATATATGTAGAATTTATTTGACTTTCTTCATTATTGACTTGTAATATTTTCTAGCATCACATATTTCTATATATGATAGCGTTCAAGCTTTCGAAGGAATCTTTTCAATTGATCAGTCGCTTTTTTAACGAAATCTACTGAATGATAGATTGTCGATCATGGTGATTCTGAATATGATCATAAGAAATTCCCTTAGATCTTCATAGAAATGTTTGTTCGTCTAGAAAATTAGTTTTCAATAAAGACTTAAGAGGACTTCTCATAGTCATATTCGGAATCAGTATGATCGATAAACTATTATTCAGTAGTTTTCGTTAAGAAAGTGACTAATCAGTAGAAAATGTTCCCTTATTCGATTCATCTAGGCTTATATGGGATCTGACATTGGACGCTAATATATATATATAACTGTTCATTACAACAGCAGCTTTTTTGTAGTAGAAAAATAATTTATATAGGGTAGAAGAGACTGAACAACACAAAATCAATTTGATACAAAAATAAAGTTTTGTCTAAATATCTTCTACTAAAGCTATGTCCAATTTAAAACAATGTTGTTTAGTAGAGGACTGGATAAGGCTGTTTTTTTCATATATAACATATGTGAATTTTTTTTTGTGACTTTCAGAAATATAATATTTCATTGCAACACTATGTCAACAGCAAAATTAATGCAGAACTTTTGTCACCCATCAATTTATTACTATACCCGTGTAATAATTGTAAATGTTCGTGTTTCTGATTGTAGTTGATTTTCATTTAAAAATGATTTAAATCCTATTCGAGAATTGACCGCTTCAAAGATAAAAAAGATACAAGAAGTAAAAATTTGAAAATATTTTATAAAAATAATTAGACTAATCGAAATAGAAAAATCTATCATGATGTTCTATAAAACAAAATAACTATAATAAATACATACGTGCAACATTTATTTTATAAATTGAAGCTAATGGAATGTCATAATCACCAATATATTTATTTCCAGAGGATATCTAAGAAAAAATAATCGCATTTTTATGATATTTGATATTTCGATCAAAAGCAAGAATGTAGTGGCATAACCAGGAGATTGTAGGATCGTAGAGCAATGTCTCACGAGCTTAAGGATAATTCATGCAATATAGTATCAATGATGATAATTATTACATTTTTTTTGTCTTCCGACGATAGGATGACGCCCGGCTTAGGTCACCGCTGGTTACGTCACTACAAGAAATATTACATACTGAATTATTTTCGTCAGTTTCGTCATCTGGCGCAAATACAAGTCGAAAATTTGACATATATAAAGTTCCAATTAAACGTTTACATGCACCTTCTGTATATTCAACATTATATACATACATATTTAATGGAAGTTCTTCTAAACAAAAAGAAATTTTTTTCTCTTTTTTTTTTCGAGAATTATAAAATCATGTTAATACAAACCTGGTAATATTTTTCGAACGATTTTTATGAACTAAAATAAATAAACATATTTGTAATTAGATTCAATTATTTTTTTGTTAGATCTTGTACATACTTCTGGTAAAATACTTTGTAAAACATCGTTTTTTGTTACTAAATCAATATTAGGATCATTAGCAGACATTTGAGATTTTTGTTGTTGATTAACACTTGATGATAGATTGTCCAAACTATTTCAGCGAAATGACATTTTCTAATTAGTAATTTTCATATTGTTTGATATTAAGTAAAACAAAACAAAACAAAACTAGACTTGAAGGACTATTATTTGATGAATCATTTCGAATGATATAAATAGTTGATTTTATTAACCAATAGAATTCAAAAGAGAAATTTTTACAGTATTATAATAGTATATGTGCCAATAGTTACATTATTTTAAAAGGAAGTTAATATTGACAAAGATAAATAGCACAGTTGTCACGTATCTCGTCTCAATTGAAGAAAATAATAATTTGAATTTATATTAAATATCTAACGATCGATTATAATTATTGGATATCTAATTAGACTAATTGATAATGGTATTCTATAGGGTGTCCGGAAAGTCCTTAGAGTTACAAAAATTTGGATATCTCCATTGTGGTTGGACTGAACGAGCTCATTTTTCTAACAAAGATTGAGGCATGTTCGCACTCCAAATTCATATGGACAACGGTATTGAGAATCTTTGTTAAGTATCACTATTGATCTCAACAAGAAAGTTTTACTGTTTCACAGTTAGGAAAACAAACATTACACAGGATAGGGCAAAAGACACTTTATTGAAAAGACAATTGACTCTCTTCATTATAGCTTGAGCGAACCAACTGATATCTTTACCCAGGATAGAGGCATATCCACACTCCAAATCCATACTGACAAAGTTAGTGAGAACCTTTGTTAAGTATATGGTTTTTCTTCCTCTCTGTGGAACAGTAAAATTTTCTTGTTAAGGTCAATAGTGATACTTAACAAAGATTCTCAATACTCTTGTCCATATGGATTTGGAGTATGAACGTGCCTCAATCTTTGTTAAAAAAATGAGCTCGTTTGGTTGAGCCGTAAAGGAGATATGAAAATTTTCCTAACTCTAAGGACTTTCCGGACATCCTATAGTGAATGTATTAGGTTCAAGTTACCCGAAAGGATATCCTGCTACCAGTATGTAACAGAAATTCTTGGGTTTTTTAGCACTTTACTTCAAAACGTTTCTAAGTATTCGATAGACTAACGTCCTGGAAAATTTTTTCCACTGATGCTATAGAACCTGGACGAGTACCTTAGTCTGTACCCATGTACTGAGATAATTCGTAGTAGGGCACTCAGTCAAGATTCTGTTATATATTGGAAGCAGAGTGCTTTTTCGGTATCCTGCTGAAAATTGTCCTGGTACACGGGTATCTTGAACTCAATACATTTATTAGAGATAACTATTTTGTATTAATATTACTTGAGAACATCAACTTGTTCGTTTATACAAAACTGTATGATTATCTTCATTTATAAAAAAAAGTCGAAATCAACGCATCAGCTAACTAAAAGAAAAAAAAACTCATGATCAGTATTCTGAAGAGATGTACTATTCATTACTCTTTCTCTTGTAATAGTTCGCTCTCAAAAAATACCATGAACCAATCTTGTTATCATTTCATATTGAGAATATTTGTAAAGTGATCGTTGACACATGCATTGGTTATGCTCTATATGATACTTTTAACAAAATGGATTTACATTTTGAAATATCGTTACATTTCCAAAAACTATTTGAAAACAATAAAATAAAAACTACAGTGAGAGGATCATAACGCATTCTTGAGTACTACTCTACCATTGAATCAATCGACAAATTAGAGATGCACTAGTACCAATATTATACTGGTTTACTGAGCTCGAATAACATTCGGAACAACCAGTAGTACTTTTTATTGACGGGATCTAATGTAATCCAATTATTATAATTAATGGTCGTTTCTGATGCTTTACTGGTATTGCTGCATCCCTACAAAATGTATTGTGATGTATTTGTGAAGATATTATTCAATAGTAACTGAAGTCATGACTATTGAAAATTATTCCATTGGTATCGTTTATAATGTAATTAATAAAAGTTTAATTGTAACTTTTGTTCATAATGAAATGTTTATGTGAATGATAAATTTCTGATTTTCAAGAGATTTACAACATTTATAAATTTGTAAGAATTATTTTAGACTCAAGCTTCGTTCTCCTTGCTTCTTATCAAAAACAACGAAATTTTTTTTTTGAACTTTCACAGCAAATTAAATGAATGTTCTTTATTAGAAGTATTATTTGGTATGTTTTGATGATGGAAGAAATAAGAGCATTCAATTGAAACAATCACTGACAAAATGATCTATAGAAATCAATGAAGAAAATGTCCCACGTTAGTTTCTGAGCTTTCGACTTCATCTTTTGACTATAAATAGATCGAACAAATATTAGGGTTTTTGAAATATACAACAATTTTTAATCTATAATTCAATGGAATGATTAAATTTCAAAGGTGTAACAGTGAACAATGTATAGTCTTTTGATCTCGAACTTAGGTTGGACTTTCGATTTTTTTTCTTCAGTTTTGATATTTTTTGCGCTTTTGTATTTTTTTATGTAATAAAAGATACCTATTATATATTATGGCTATAGTCATATAGAGGCCAAGATCCATTGCACTTAACTCTATTTTAAAAAGCAACAGTTATTAATAAATAGAAAAGCTGACTCATTTTATGCAATCTCGACACTTGTCTTATCTTGATCTTTTTATCGCATTATTGCGTATTTCTTATATGTTTCTGGTTTGTATATTCACTAGCGATGGTGTTAAGATGACCAGAAACAGCAGCATATTTACTCAAAGATGTTGAGACACCATACTAACGATTAAATCTTTGTCACAAGAATCTATACATCATATTAGAAATGCAAAGAATTACGGAGAAGTCGATAAAAAAAAATGAAGATGTTGATATTAATATAGAAGCAGACCGTAACATTGAACAAGTTTCATTAAAAACAAATATCGGGAATATCATTTCTGGACGTAGTTATTAGAGTACTTGATAGATATTAACAATATTAATTCTGTGTATGAATCCTTTGTCATGTATATGAAATATATACATGTAAAAAACTTATATTCACATTATTTTTTACACACATATTTTCTTTCAACTTTTGTATAAATCCAGTTCGATGATCTATTTTTAATATTGTATCATTATGGAATCTGTAGTGTCTTCTAGCAAATATATCAGAAAGATGGTCAAATAATAAAAATTTGTTTCAGAAAAAATGATTATACAAACCATTTCTCGATCTAAATTGGAGACTAAAGGACTTTAATCCCTAGCAATCTTTTTAATGTATCAAAAAATCCCGAACTCAACTTAATAGTCAATATAAAAATCATGTAAAACTTTACACCTTCCGACAATACAGACATCAAAACAAACCAAACTCTGATAACATTGACAATTTTCAGGATGATTTTCTCTATATCTATTTGTATATTATTTGTATAGAATGAGATTTGGCAAAGAGAAATGAAGTCATATGAAAATAAACAATTGATATTAACTTTATTAACATTTTTCATAGTTTTATGTCAATTAAGATTGTGCTGACAAATTTTTCAGCAAAAAAAATATTAGTCGAGCTGTCGAAAACCGAATATAAACTGTCTTAATATATGGATATTAAATGTACTAAAATCACCTAAATAGCAATAAATAGAATGAAATAGACTTAAAAAATTTTGAGAACAAATTTCACGAATTTAATAACAGTTTAATGAGAAACAGTAGATTTTTCTGATAATTTTACTATAACAACTGTTAATAATCGTCTCTTAATTAATTAAGAATTGGCTTTTTTTTCTTCTTCAAATTATCTTTTATCAATGGAATAATCATTCCAATGTGCTACAATGTTATAAGTATTTTAGATAATATTATTCTTAATGTCATATGTATTCGTAAAAGTCGTATGGTCTTTTTCAAATATCTCAAGTTTGCTATTTGTTTTTTTTTCTTTATAAAACGATTCGAACATCAGAAATTTATAACAATCAACAGATAATTCATAAATAATCAATTTTATAGTACCATAGATCCTTTCGACATTTTATTTTTCACAAATAACAACGAGAATCAACATCACTATATTAGTACAAAGTTCAGAACATATTCTGTGCAACAAATTCCCACTCTTAACAGCTTACAATGTAAATTTTCAAGATGACCTTAAAGGGTTGAAAACGTTCTTTCAAGAAGTATATTCTAGAAATCTATTTCTTCTTTTTTTATACCATATAATTATCACGTTGTTTGCTTTCGACCATATTTGTCTATCTTTTACAAGATAGAAGATTACCACTTTATTTCTCTATATGCAATATTTACCTGATATATCTTTGTTAGACTAAGATTTTTTTTCTATGTTTGTTAATAATAGATCTTATGTTTTTGTAGAGATGTATCAGTCATCTCATACTTATAGTTATGTAAAAAAAATTATCTTGATAAAAATGGTGCTTCTATTTTTCTGCCCTTGTACTGCTTTGAAACCTATTTCTCTCTCCCTTTAACAAAGAAGAGAGAGAGAGAGAGAGAGTTATCGCCTCTATCTACTACTGAAAAAGTGACAAATAAAAGAGATAAGATACTTTCTTTTTTTAGAGCATATGTAAACTATTCAAAATGAAGATAGATGTATAGAGAGTTAAAAGTAAAAATCTAAGTGCATGTTATTTTCTGTTTTAGAACTATATAATTTTGTATGCGAGATTTTGTTTAATAAACAAGGTTCATGGACCGTTTTGTGTTCTTGCTCCTTATTCTATACCTTATTGGTATTGCGGGTAAGTTTAATCAGAAAAAAGAAATGATTTTCTCAAAAATCTATTATTGAATTTTATTTTTGTTTATTACAGCTCAAACAAATATTCCCAATGAAGGTCAGTAATATAATATTATTTTTTTTTTAGAAAATACAAAAATAATTTTCTTATATAGATCCAGGTTGGAGAAATGACCCAAGTAATAAACAGAATTTAGAATGGCATGAATCCCCCTCTACAACAACGAGTAATTATTTTAAATATCATTCGATTATTATGATTTATTTTTGTTTTTATAGACAAAAGATCATTTGTTCTGAAAGATTCAAATGATAAAGAAAATCTACAATCATCCAAAAGAAACAGTGCTCGTCTATTAGGCACTACACATTTATCTTCACAAGATTCACCATCTTGTCTCACTTTTGATTATCAAATAACGGATGATAAATCAAATAAATTGTCTGTTTTTGTTCATAATCGAACTATTTGGCGTAATCGATTACGTTCAGAACAAAGGTTTGAAAAGAATTCTTTTTTTATTTTTTGATTTATTTAAAAAGAAAATTTTAATATGTATCTAGTGATATTCATATTCAATTGAATATTTCATCAATATCCACTAGTTCATTACGAATGGCAACTCTTATTGCATTCGATGGACAAGTAACAAACAATGGACAAATTCAATTGAAAAATATTTTAATTACGCATCAAGCATGTCCTTCTTCGAGTAAGATTTATTATATTCTATATGTATATACACATAGTTTTATCATATTTATTTGTTTTAGTATTAAAAAAATCAAGTACTAAACGTTTAACTCCAAGTAAATATGTTTTATCTATTTAAATAGAATCGAATTTAATTTCTTTTTCCTTTTTAAGATATTAAATCTTCAAATTCTCGAATAATTCCATCAATTACAACAAGAGCTGTTGCTGGTTATGATTGTACATTTCAACAAGATATGTGTGGATGGACTCAAGGTCAAAATACTACTCTTTCTTGGTTTCGTGAACAAGCTAGTTCGAATGATCTTGCTGGTATTCTTGGTCCATTAACTGATCATACATATGGAAATTCAACTGGTTATTATGTTACAACAAGATTACCGATTCCTGTAATTACGTTTTCAGATATTGATATATCAGCTTTAGTTAGTCCACTTTTACCAAATAATGTACCAGGTCCAATGTGTGCTGAATGGTGGTATATGATGCATGGTACAGATGATACTGAATTGAATGTTTATTTGATTCCTAATGAAAATTTTACTTCAACAACATCTATTTGGAGACGATCAGGTGATCAAGGACGTCATTGGCAACATGGTCAATTACAAATTGAACCAGGAGATGGTATCACACGTGTTGTTTATGAAGTTGTTGCTATGTGGAGTATTCGATCAGAAGTTTCACTAGATGATGTTACACTTCTTGATGGTGCTTGTATTAAACCAGATTTTCATTCAATAAGTTGTACATTTGAAGAAGAACATATCTGTGGATATTCATCTGATCCAACTGGACAATTAGCATGGACTAGAGGACAAGGATCAACACCATCTGTATCTACTGGTGCTATTGAAGGTAGAAATTAATTCTTTTTTTCCTCTATTTTATTAGAACTTTTTAAATATTTTAGATCATACACTTGGTACAGCACAAGGTCATTTTATGTTTATTGGTATGTACAAAATTTTTTGATTATTGTTCAAAATAATAAATGTTTTATTTTTTTCTAGAATCATCGTTGCCACAAAGACCTGGTAATAAAGCACGATTAATATCAACTGTTGAACAACCACAATATGGTCGTTGTTTACAATTTTGGTATCATATGTACGGTAGAAATATTGGTCAATTAAATGTTTATGTCAGTATGAATACATCCAACAATGATACACGCACACTTGTTTGGTCACGTGGTGCTAATGTTGGTGATGTATGGCGTAAAGCACATATTTCAACTGAATATACAGTACCATTTAGTGTTATATTTGAAGGTGTTATTGGTAATGGCATTGAAGTAAGTTCAAAATATTGAAATTTATGTTTATCCTTTTGTTTTTAATGAAATCTTTTTTAATTTTTAGGGTGATATTTCTATTGATGATATCGAACGTTTAGCTGTATCGTGTAAAGAACCAAATAATTGTGATTTTGAAGGTGATACTTTTTGTGGATGGGAAAATGTTAAAAGAACTGATCAATTTGATTGGGAAATAACAAGTGGTCCATCATCAAATACATTTCTTAGTGGTAAAAAAATAACAGATTGAAACTAAACATAATCTAAAACTTTTATTTTGCTATTTTTTTTATTATAGGTCCATTATCTGATCATACACTTGGAACAGACGATGGTTCATATGGATTTATTGATACAAATAAACAGCGAAAACTTAATGATACAGCTGTACTTATTTCACATTCAATGACAGATACTGGTTCAAATGGAATGTGTTTTGAATTTTTCTATCACATGTAAATATCCAAAGAAATTAATATGATTTTTATACTAGCAAAAAGAAAATTGTACGCATTTGAGTTTGAATAAATTTCTTTTTTTTGTTTAGCATCGGATTTTATATTTTAATAGAACACAAAAAAAAAACTTGATTTAAAATTTTTATTTTTAGGTTTGGTGATGGTATTGGTACATTAACAGTTTATTTACAAAAAGAAGGCTTTCAACCAATACCAATGTGGTCATTATCTGGTCTCCAAGATGATGATTGGTTTCAAGGAAAAGTTGGTTTTATTGTAAATTCTGATCATTCAATATTAATCGAAGGCAAAATAACTCAAAATGATGAAGGTGATATCGCTATTGATGATTTGTCAATAACAAATGGATATTGTCCATTATTTCCGTCATATGCTACACCAGCTGACAGCTTAACAACAACAATGAGACCAGTGATAACAACGGGAATGTCAGTTGAAAAATTTAACTTTATTCTATGAAACACGATCTAAAAAGGAGTGTTGAGGTATAGGATTAAAAATTTGGATACCCTCTCACATGTTGTGACAGATGCTAACCAGAGATCATCACAAACTGTGACAGACGTTGTTGATATACAATTAAAGACTGTATGTCAATAACTACTTCCATATTACATTTCTTGAGGATTAAATAAAAGGATAGGGAAGAAAATGTGCTCCAAAATAGATGAACTAAAACAATCTCCCTGTGATTAGTCTCAACAGCTATATCGTGTTTCACGTTTTAATTTCTTATGAATTATGCTAATAGCTTTTTTTAATAAGATAATTTTTAATTTGCTTTGTTTGTTTTTTAATTTAGAACAACTTCACCACGTCCAGTAACAGCTTATGATTGTAACTTTGAAAGTGATACATGTTCATCATGGAATATAGTATCTAAACCTGAACTTAGTTGGACACGAGTTCAAAGTCTAACAGCATCACAACAAGATGCACATAATCCATTATTTGATCATACAGGATATCAATCAAATGGATATTATCTTTTACTTCAACCAAATACATCAATACCATTTCCTAATGTAAGAAAAACAATACGAAATCATATTGGTTTTTTCCTTATAGAAATGGATTCCTTTGTTCATTGTAGAATAATGTCTCAAGTCAACTTCGAAGTACAACAATGAGTAATAACCGTCAATGTTTAGAATTTTGGTATTTTATCTATGGTTCAAATGTTGGTACATTAAGTGTTGAAAAGATTTCTGGTTCACTTTCTCAATTACGATGGACAACAACAGGTGGAAAAGGTTATGAATGGTATCATGCACAAGTTAATCTTCAATCATCAACAAGCAATCCAACACAATTTGATGTTTGTTTTCTTTTTCTTTTAGAAAAAAATTTTTGTATTAAATCTTTTTTTTTTCTTATCTAGATTGCTATTGAAGCAACATGGTCAGCAGATAATCGTGGTGCAATTGCTATTGATGATATTACACTTCTTGATGGTACATGTCAAACAACAACTGATCAATGTGATTTTGATTCGGATGATTCAATTTGTGGTATATTGAAAGAAAAAGAAAAGTATTTTATAATAATCTTTAAAAAATTTCTTTTCTAGGATTTCAATATGGTTCAACAGGAGAGTTCAATTGGACACGTAGTTTAGCATCTGCTGTTCAACAAGGTGTTAATCCAAATGTTGATCATACAACACAAACTGATACAGGTTATTATATGTTAGCTGAAGGAAAAAATCGTAATGTTAATGATCGTGCATTACTTTTAACACCAGTTCAAGATCGTACAGCTGGTTCATGTTTACATTTTTGGTACTTTCTATATTCATCATCACAAAAAATGCAATTAAAAGTTTATTTATCTCCATCGGGTCCATATACTTGGCTTTTTGGTGGTAGTTTTGATAATCGTTGGTTATATACACAAATCAATATTCATAATCCTAATCAACCCTGGCAAGCAGTATTTGAAGCTCAAGCTTTAATACAAAATCCAGATACTAGTATTGCTATTGATGATGTCTCAATTACAAGAGGTTTATGTCCAAAACCAGGTGATTGTACATTTGAAATTGATTTATGTGGTTGGACAACTAATGATATTGATGCTGATATGGATTGGCTTGTTGGACAAGGTATACATTCATTTGGAACTGGACCACAATATGGTATGATAGAAATATATATTAGATTGATTTTGAGATTTTTTTTTGCTTTTCTTTTTTTTTGAATAGATCATACAACAAATACAGCACAAGGAAAATATCTAATGATTGAAACATCATGGCCAACAATGCCAGGTGATCGTGCACGTTTACATAGTGCTGTTTTTGATGGGACAAATGGAGATGCTAAATGTTTTCGATTTTGGTATCATATGTAAGTTTAGATCTTTTGATAGAATCGATTATTCATGGGTTTTTTTTTCTATTAGGTATGGTGATTCAATTGGAACATTAAATGTTTATCTTTTCGATGGTGCATATACACGTATATGGTCATTATCAGGTAATCGTGGTAATCAATGGTATGAAGGACAAGTATCATATGTTTCAATGGGCCCACATCAAATTGTTATCGAAGGTATTGCTGGAAAAGATTATTTGGTAAGAATTTAAATTCATCTTTTTACTTTTTATTTTAATTTGAAATTTTTCTTTTTTTATTTAGGGAGATATTTCAATTGATGATTTTACATTTACAACAAGTAATTGTTCAATTCGACCAATGAATGATGCAGTACCAACAATTGGAACAACACTTCCATCAACATTATTAACAACAACTACACGTCAAACAACAATAGCACCACAATCACCATGGGATTGTAACTTTGAACAAGGTGTTCTTTGTCCAACATGGTCACATGATGTAACAGCTGATTTTCGATGGGAATTAAAACAAGGTCAAACACCATCACCTAATACTGGACCTACTTCTGGTTTGTAGAAATAATTAAAAACTTGATTATTTATTCGAGATTTTTGTTTTTTGTATTGTTTTTTTTTTAGATCATACATATGGAATGCCTGATGGTTGGTATATTTATATGGAAGCTAGTTATCCACAAAAATATAATCAACGTTCTCGTATTGTATCAGAAGAAATTCAAGGACAAAAATGTTTACAATTCTGGTATCATATGTTTGGTATGGATGTTGATACATTGAATATTTATATTAAAATCAATGGTCAACTTGGTAAACCAGTTTGGACACGAACAAGAAATCAAGGTTAGTTTTTCTTTCATATAATATAAATTTCTTTTATTTTTATTTATTTATTTCTTTTATTTTATTTTATTAGGCAATCAATGGTTAAAAGGACAATATGCAGTATTTCCTCCAGAAAATACTAAATTTCAAATTGTATTCGAAGGCGTTGTTGGACAGTAAGTTTTCTTTAAATTTTATTCATTGCAATTTCTTATTGACAATATAGATATGGTCTTGGTGACATTGCTCTTGATGATATTGTTGTCTATGGATCATGTCCAAATGAAGATCGTTTATGTACATTTGAAGATTCATCTCTATGTAATTATGTAAATGATGTTGAAACACAATATAATTGGACACGTACAACTGGTGATGATCCATTGGCAAGTGGTTTTAAACCATCAACTGATCATACAGATGGAACAAGTAATGGTGCATATATGCTTGTTGATATATCTAAATCATCATCAAATGTAACTAATCAACGAGCACGTCTTATTTCACCAGTTATGGTTCCTAATGGAGAACAATGTGTTGAATTTTGGTATTATACAGATGCTGAAGCACTGAGTAGTGCATCAAGATTAAATTTATTTGTACGAACAAGCACACAATTAACAAATACATCTGGTTATTTAATTTGGTCAACAAATACTCTTCGAGTAAGTTATTTTATATATGAAAGATGGAGAAGAAAAAATTTTTAATTTTTAAGGATCGTCAATGGCGTATTTCACAACAACGTATTCCACATGGTCTTAGTTTAACACCATATCAAATTATTTTTGAAAGTACAATTTATAAATCAGGTCCCAATTCACCAATTATTGCTATTGATGATGTTTTCATTCGTGATCGAGCTTGTCTTGAACCAGGCGATTGTGATTTTGAAAATGGGTAATTATATTAAATGGAGATTTATTTATTTCATATGATTCATTATCTTTTCTAGAATGTGTACATGGCGTAGTCTGTTTCTCTTTGGAAACGCTAGTTGGATGATTGGTTCTGGTTCAATAAAACCACCTTATAATGGACCTCAAAATGATCATACTATAGGTTTGAATATTATTATGATAATAAGAAAAAGAAAACAGTATCTATGATATATATATATATATTTATTAGGAAGTGACCAAGGACAATATCTCCTCTTAACTTCATCATTCACCAATACACAATCCGTAGTTGCTGTTGTTCAAAGTGAAACATTTCCACCAACTTCACGTGCTGGTCGCTGTCTGACATTCTGGTATATCATACGTGGTAATCAATTAGGTCGTGTTGATGTCAATATTACAACTTCACAAGACACATACATGATATGGTCACTTGGTACAACAGATCAAGGTGAATCATGGAAATTTGCATCAGTTGGCTATTATGCAGATGATGATCACAATGTAAAATAATTTTGTTTGTTTTTTTTTTCTTAGAAAAATTTTAATAATTTATTTTTTCTGTATATAGATCGTCATCGAAGGAACTGTCAGTTCACAAATGCAAGGTTATTATGCTATCGATGATATTGACATTCGTGATAGTTATTGTGGAACAAATCCATCAATGGCAACTGTCACTATTTTAACAACACCACAAACAATAACTCGACCAACAACACCATTTCAAAGTTTGTTTATTTTATAAAATTTCAAAATAAATATCTTAATGAAATAAACTTTTTGATAAAATTTTTTTGTTTTTTGATAGTTCCAAGTATTTATGATTGTACATTTGAAGTTGATTTTTGTTCATGGACTCATCTTACTGATGGATCTCTTAATTGGACTCGAAATCAAGGTGCTACAACATCATTTGAAACTGGTCCTCAATTTGATGTAACAACACAAACAAGTAAATTTTATAAAATAAAAATATTTTTTTTTGAAATTATCTATTGATTTATTCTTTTTTTTTTTTTAGATCAAGGCTGGTATATTTATCTTGAAACATCTTTTCCTGTTAAACTCAATGATACAGCACGTTTACAATCACCATCAATTGCTGGTTCAACAACAAAATGTTTTCAATTTTGGTATCATATGTATGGACCTGATGTAAATCGTTTAGATGTATTAATTGTTGATTCATCAAATGTTGAAACAACTGTTTGGTCTCGTGAAGGAGCTCAAGGAAATGTTTGGCGTTTAGGAAAAGCTAAATTAAATGATATCACAGATATGTATAGTGTATGTGAAACATTTTTTTGTTTTGTTTTAAAAAAAAAAGTCATACTGAAAATATTTTATTCTATTAGATTATTGTTCAAGGTGTTGCTGGTTCAAATTATCAAGGTGATATTGCTTTAGACAATCTTCAATTAATTGATGGTAATTGTCCAACTGATTTACCATTTGAATGTGATTTTGATGATGAAAGTTTATGTGGTTTTCAACATGATTCAACAGAAAAACATCAATGGATAAGACATAAAGGTTTGTTAACTGATGATCTTTTTTTTTATGTCAAGAAAAATGTTATTTTCTAGGAGCAACACCTGGCCCATATAGTGGACCAAGTGTTGATCATAGTACAATGACTAGTAGTGGTAAGAATACATTATTCGAAAATTTTCTTTTTTTTTTCTTATGATTTTTTAAATAGGTTATTATATGTATGTTCCAAGTGCTAATTCAAATCGTCAAGGTGAAAAGGCTCGATTAATATCTCCATGGATGAATAATACAAATGGACAATGTCTTTCATTTTGGTATCATAGTTATGGTGCTGATGTCGGTTCATTAACAGTTTATAAACGTACATTATCAGATGAATTATATCCAATGTGGAAAATTAATTATAATTTTAATGATACATGGAATGCAGCTGAAATCACAATAACAAAAACTGATGAACCATGGGGTATTGCATTTGAAAGTGAATATGGTGCTGGTTTTTTTGGTGATTTAGCTATTGATGATGTATCTATACGAAATGGAAATTGTCCAACATTAGGTTCATGTTCATTTGAATCAGTTGACTTTTGTACATGGCATAATATTCGTTCACCATTAGATGATTTTGATTGGCTTGTTGGACATGGTCAAACAGATTCATCATTTACTGGACCATCAGTTGATCATACATATAATGATGGATTTGGTTATTATGCTTTCATTGAAGCATCATATCCAAGAGAAACTAATGATCGTGCTATACTTGAATCAACTATACTTATGCCAACATCATCAGTTGGTTCTTGTTTATCATTTTGGTATCATATGTATGGAAGTATTGGTGGATTGAATATTTATATTAATGGTATTAAATCTACAAGCCCATTATGGATTTGGTATATAAATTTTAAAAAGAAATTTATTTTAGAATCTATTTAATAATCATTTATTTTAGGGCACAAAAAGGAAATAAAGGTGATCAATGGTTAAATGGTCAAGTTACAATTCGTTCAAGTTCATATTATCGATTACAGATTGAAGGAATTGTTGGTAAGAAAGAAATTATTATTTTTTGAATTCTATTTATTAATTTTTTATTTTTATTATCTAGGTACATCAATTGACGGAGATGCAGCTATTGATGATCTTCGTATTTTCGAAAATCCATGTGTTTTAACACCATCAGATGCAGATCCGTCAACTTTTATACCTACAACATCTACAAAACCAAGTATAACAAATCCACCAGGACCATATGATTGTACATTTGAAAATGGAATATGTAATGGTTGGGAAAATATGGCAAATAATCGATTCAATTGGACACTTGTAGAAGCTTCAACTTTAGCTGCACCACGTATGCTTCGATTTATAATTTCTTGAACAAAAGCATTATTTTTTTTTAATTACTATTTAGAAAGCGATCATACAACAAATACTGGTAAAGGTTATTTAATGCAAGCTGATTTAAGTAAACGTCAATCAAATGATTATGCTCGTCTCAAGAGTCCTCTACTTAGTAATACACAATGTATGACATTCTATTACCATCAAATTGGAAATGGTGGTACTCTCAATCTTTATATGGCTGTTGGTGATAATCTTGGTATACAACTTTGGACACGAACAGGTACACAAGGTGATGTATGGCGTTTTGGACGAATGGAAACAATAAAAAATAATGCTAATGTTGTTTTTGAAGGTAATTCAAAACAAAAAAATTTTGATCTATTCATTTATTTATTTATTTTTTTGTCTTTTATAAAAGCTATCGCTGCTGCAAATTCTTTTGGTGATGTATCTATCGATGATGTTATATTTACACCTGGTTCATGTAAAGAAAGTGCATCTATTGGTGAATCATGTACATTTATTGATTTTTCCCAATGTGGTTTTACACAAAATACAACTGAATCATCATTACAATGGCAAACATATTTTGGTGGTGATGCTCATTTACGTACAGCAATAATTCCATTTGATCATACGACTGGTACAAATCGTGGTTCATATCTTTATATTGATCTTGAAAATAAAGGTGAAAATTTAAATGGACGTCTCTATTCACCAATGTATCCATCAACAAAAAATCAATCATATTGTATGGAATTTTATTATGTACTTGTTGGTTCAAATAATACATTTAATATATATACACAAAGTAATACTAGTGAAAAGCGAATTGTATTTACACGAAACTATGATCATGGTTATATATGGAATAAAGGTGAAGTAACAGTAGCAACAATGAATGATATTCGAATTGTTTTTGAAATTATAACTGGTTATTCACGACAAGGTTATATCAAATTAATATTTAATTAAAAAAAAAAAAACAAATTCATTCTTTTTGTGTTTTATATATAGGCTTTGTTGCAATTGATGATTATACGTATAAACAAGGTGAATGTAGTCTTCGTTTAAATGAATGTACATTTGATGATAATACACTATGTTCATGGACAAATGCAGCAAATAATCAATTTGATTGGATTCTGCATAAAGGCACCACACCATCGACTATTACTGGACCCGTTGGAGATCATAGTATGTTGAATTATTTAAATAAATTTATTTAGAAAAAAAAATGAAACATAAATATTCTTTTCTAGCTACGGGTAATGGTTATTATATATATATTGAAGCATCATATCCAGCTGAACCTGAATGGAAAGCTCGATTAGAATCAGAAATTTATGTTGATAATCGTCCAAGATGTTTTTCATTTTGGTATAATATGTAAGTTTTATTTTTAATATATGAATTTAATTATTTAACTTATTGTATATTTCATTCAGGAATGGCATTGATATTGGCCGTTTAAGTATTTATTTACGTTCAATGGCATCAACAAATTTTACAACAGAATCATTAATTTGGGCATTAGCTGGACAACAAGGAAAAACTTGGAAACATGGATTTGCACCTATTCAACCAAATGGACGATATCAAGTTATTATTGAAGGTGTTCGTGGAAAAAATTATGAAGGTGATATTGCTCTTGATGATATTGGAGTTTTACCAACTGAAACATGTGTATTACAACCATATGACGCTGATCCAATTCAAATATCTACACAATTGGTAACTTGTAGATTTGAACAAAATTTTTGTCAATGGCAATTTGATCCAACAGGAGATTTCAATTGGACAAGACATACAGAAAGTACACCATCTACGGGTACTGGACCTACTACAGGTATGGAAGATAAAAAAAAAAAACTTTTTTGAAATAAAAATTTGTTTTCTCGTTTTCAATTTATTAGGTGCGGATGATTCACCTTATTATATTTATATTGAAGCAAGTTCTCCACGAAAAGAAGGTGATCGTGCCGGTCTTATTTCACCTGTAATAACAAAATCACAACGAACATTATGTTTTCAATTTTATTTTCATATGTAATTAACTATAAAAAAAAAAAACAAAAAGAATTTTATAATATATATTTGTTTCTTTCTAATAGGTGGGGTCAAAATATTGGTTCATTACAAATTTCAACTATTCAAAATACACCTAATGGTCAACAACAAAATGTAATTTGGGAACGTAATGAAACACAAGCAAAAGTATGGCGTCTAGGACAAATTAATTTACGTGATATGCCATATGATTTTGCTATGAAAATTGATGGTTTTGTTGGAGGAGATTATGAAGGAGATGTATGTTGAAGAATTTTTATTGTATTTTATATTTCTTTTATATGAAAATTTTAGATTGCTGTTGATGAAATATATTTAACCGATGGTGAATGTCCACCGTCAGAATGGTGTGATTTTGAAACATCATTTTGTGGATGGACTAATGATACAACAGGTGATTTCTATTGGACACGAGCACAAAAATCAACAGACTCATTTGGTACTGGACCAACAACAGGTAAATATTTCGAAAACAAAAAAAATCTTAAGATAATATTTTGTTTTTTTTTTCATTGTTATAGATCATACTACAGGAACTGATCGTGGTTATTATCTTTATATTGAAACATCTTCTCCTCAAATTCCTGGACAAAAAGCTCGAATGGTTAGTCCAATGTATGCTCCATCAACAGTATGCTTAAATTTTCATTATCATATGTATGGACCATCGATTGGTGCATTAAATATTCTCATTGCTGGTACACAACGATTATTATGGACAAAAGGGTATTAATAATTAAAGTTGTCAATTTAATAAATAAAATTTTATTTCTTTTAGTGGTAATCTTGGTAATCGATGGCGTTCTGGACATGTAACTATAACTAGTAATGATCCATTTCAAATAGCATTTGAAGGTGTTGTTGGTTCAAGTTTTCAAGTGAGTAAAAATAAATGAATTTACGAATTCTTTATATTTTTAAATCGACCTATTCTATTTAATATAGGGTGATATTGCTATTGATGATATATTAACAACAACTGGTGCATGTGAAGAAGAAGGAAGTTGTAATTTCGAGGATGGCACTTTTTGTGGATTTTATAATAGCAGAGATGAAGATGACTTCGATTGGTCACTTAATCGAGGTGAAACAGGTTCCTGGTATACAGGGTAAATAAAAAGAAAAAAAGTAAAGTTTTATTGTTTTAGATTTAGCATATATGGACATTTCTGGTAAAATAATACATAGCCATCTTTCATTTGACTTTCTTTTTTTTTTTTGAATAAGTTTCTTGAGTATAGGCACATGTAAAAATGTTGACTTTTCTAGCGGACTATGAATTAAAGAATAACTAGCGAATATTTCTCTAATTATATGAGAAAAAATCTAAAAACTTGAAGATAGACTTTACGGCATGAACCATATCGATGATAAAATTTTCAGCAAGATCTGACTTCGGAACATTTTCTCTTAAAAATCAATTTTCTAGAGATCCTATCAAGTTTCGAAACAAAAACTTTCGTCTGACTATCATATGAAGATTCTAAAGAAGAATTTGTACTGCTTGGACTTGTTTTTGAATTTCTTATTTGGTTATATAACCACTTTTTTATCTCTATATTCGTACTTCGTCACATCGCTAATGAAAAGTTGGAGTAAAAGTTTTGTAGTCTCAAGAATTGTCTATAGAATGCATCATTTAGTGTTGAAAAATGCTGCCTCAATTTGAATTCTTTTAAACTAAAATGCATAAAGTGAAAGTCGATATTCTTTTTCTGTCTCATGTAGCTAACGCTAGTTTGTTAATAATCACTCCTCTGAGCAACGGTCTCTAAACGCTGATTTTTGCAGGATATCTAGAGTAACTTAACATACATGTAATAGATAAAAATTAGCTCTAGAAAAGTGCATTATCTCGAGATACATGTGTTTTAAGTTTGCGAAGTCACTTTTCTAACAAATCATTTTGCATATATATATATATATATATATTTAAATGTTTCTATTTTTAGGCCGACAGTTGATCATACAACAGGAACAAGTGCTGGTTATTATGCTTATATTGAATCATCTTATCCACAATATCATGGAGATAAAGCATGGCTTGTTAGTGAAGTTATCGAATCACCAAGAGGTGCTTGTCTAGATTTTTGGTATCATATGAAAGGAAATACAACTGGTAATATGTCAGTTTATCATCGAATCTTAGATAAAAAGCCAACATCATTATGGTTTATGGAAGTAATTATTTTTTTAAAATGCTTAATATTTGATTAAATAAATAAATAAATAATTTTTTTAAAATTTAGGGTGATCAAGGTGATCAATGGATAAATGCTAAAATTGATTTACCGCCAACAAATGATCATTATGATTTCATTTTTGAAGGTGTTGTGGTATGTATATTGATATATTTCTTCCTTTTCATCGAATATATACATATATATATATATATTCTTAATAATCTATAATTTTATTTAAAGGGAGATGGTTTCGAATCAGATATAGCTCTTGATGATATAATATTACGTCAAGGTGGTACTTGTGCTTATTTTGCTTCAACAACTCAAGCACCTGTAACACCACAAGAAGCTGCTTATGAATGTAATTTTGAAGATGGTACATTTTGTGATTGGCAACTCGAAACAACTGATAAACCATGGATAATATCATCTGGTCAAACAGCTGTTTATGGTAAAGCACCATTAACAGATCATACAAGACAGAATACATTTGGAAAATATGCTTATGTACCAGTTGAACCAACTGGTGGTGCAATTTACTATTCTACACTTGGTTTTCGTTCATTACCAAAAGGTTTTACACTTTGTCTTGATTTTTGGTATCAAACATTTGTTTCAAGTGATACAACACTTAATGTTTATATACAAAATGGAACATCAACAGCTGTTGCGGTTTGGCGTCGACCTGGAACAACAGCACGTGATCAATGGACACATACTTCAATTAATATAGGAACTATACGTGGTTCAATACATTTAACTATTTCAGGTAAAATAGATTCTTTTTTTTTTAAATTTTATATATTTATTTTTTAATGAAATTTAATTTCATAGCTGTTGTTGTACCTCGTACAACTGGTTATGTTGCTATTGATGATTTAAAATTACTTAATGGTGCATGTCCATCACCACGTATTTGTGATTTTGAAGATTCATCAATATGTAATTATCAAAATGATGCTACAACAGATTTTACATGGACACGACATAAAGGTTCTACGACATCATCATCAACAGGTGCTACAAATGGTATGTATAGACTATTGAAAGAAAATCAACTGTCTTCTCTTATTTTTGATTTTATATTATCATATTTAGATCATACATATGGAACTAGTGTTGGTTATTATATGTACATTGAAACAAGTGCACCACGAAAGCCTGGTGATAAAGCTCGTCTAATTACACCTGAATATACTGTTTCACCAGGTGGATCATGTTTACAATTTTTCTATCATATGTGGGGTATAGATACTGGTGCACTTAATGTTTTTCTAAAATCTGGTTCAACTTTTGTTGATTCTCCATTATGGGCACTTAATGGTGATCAAGGTGATCTTTGGCGATCAGCTCGTGCAACAATAAGAGCAACAGGAAAATTTCAAGTAAATAAAAACAAAAAAAAAAAAAAAAAAACTTGCAAATTTATAAATTGATCAATTTCTTGTTTTGTTTAGGTTATTTTCGAAGGTGTTGTTGGTAAAAGTTATCTTGGTGATATTTCAATTGATGATGTTTCAATTTCACCAGGAGCATGTACTCCACATGGTTCATGTACATTTGAACAAGATTTATGTGCATGGTCACCATCTGATGGAAAAAATGATTTTGATTGGTATCGTTTATCATCAAAACAAATAAGTTTACTTTATAGTGGTTCAAATTATCCTATGACAGATACAACAATAAATAATGCATATGGACATTTTCTTTGGGCAGCATCAGATTTTCGTTCAAATGTTACTAATCCATCATCATATCTTTATTCAGAAATTCTTTTAGCTTATCAGTATCAAGGTGGTACATGTCTAACATTTAATTATTTTATAACGGGTTCATCATCATTAAATGTTTATTCTCGTGAACGACCAGCTGGTCAAAATTCTTCATTATTATGGTCAGTTCAAGATAATCAAGGCAATAGATGGTTACAAGTAAATGTTGATATACCTGTTACACCAAGTGATTTTGAAGTAATGAAAAAACCGACAAAATTTTTGTAATTTTTATAAAAAAACAAAAAAACATTTTATTTTAGATCTATTTCGAAGGAAAATTCAATTCATCGGGTACTGCTGGTTCAATAGCATTAGATGATTTACAAATTCATGCAACACCATGTTCACAAATAGGTACAACACCATCACCATTAATTCCATTTGATTGTGGTGATGGAACTACAGTACCACAATCATCAGTTTGGTAAGAAAATTATTTTTTTTTAAAAGTAAAATGATAGTTTTTTCTTATTCATATTGTAATCTAGTAATTTCATTACTGATTGTTCGAATGGTCGTGATGAACAAATTTGTGCTGATTGTACATTTGAACAAGATACATGTCAATGGTTAGATATGAGTACTGGTCCTTTTGCTTGGATGCGTGGTCAAGGTATGAATGTCGCACCATTACATTCTGGACCAGTTGTTGATCGTAAGTTTCAATTTTTCTTTCTTTATTATTGTTAATAATTATTCTTATTTAGATACAATGCATACAAGTCAAGGTTATTATATGTATGTACGAACAAGTAATGGTCTTATTTGGGATGAAGCTACGCTTGAATTACAACAAGTTCTTCAACCAAGTTCTGCATCATGTGAATTAGAATTTTGGCATCATATGGTAGAAGATCAATTTCTTAGTGTACATTTAATTGAAGGTGATTATTCAATTGATGTTTGGGAAGAAAGTGATTCTCATAGTGATCAATGGGCACGTATTATAATACCATTGGGACGTATTGCACGTCCATGGCGTATACAATTTTTGGCAGAAAAAGGTTGGGAAGAAGGATCAATTGCAGTTGATGATATACGTTTAGTTGGTTGTCAATTTCCACCCGTACGACCTAATTGTACAGATGATCAATTTCGATGTCAACGTGGTGCTTGTATATCAAAAGATCGTCTTTGTGATTTTACGTAAGTTGTTTAATTGAAGAAAATAAGAAATACTGATGTTTTTTCTTTTTTTTGACTTTTATAGCGATGATTGTGGTGATAATTCAGATGAAATTAATTGTAATAATTATGTTATGTGTAGTTTTGAAGAACCAACAGATATATGTGGTTGGTCACATGATGAAGATAATAATCTCGATTGGGAACTTGGACAAGGTGAAACATTTTCATTTGGTACAGGACCTAAACGTGATCATACACTTGGTTTACCAAGTGGTCATTATATTTATCTTGAAGCATCTTATCCAGCTGTTAAAGGTGATCGAGCTCGTATTGCATCACCTGTTATGAATAGTACAGGATCTTCATGTAGATTTCGATTCTATTGGCACATGTATGGTGAAGTAAGTGTTCATTTTGATTTTTAGATGATATTAGAATATGATATTTTTTGTTTTTTTTTTCTTTTTCTAAATAGGATATTGGTGCACTTAATGTATATACTCGAACAACTTATGGTGGACAAATGAATAAAATTTGGTCAAAAGATTATCACGTTGGTGATTACTGGACTCGAGCTGATCTGCCATTATATCTTAGTGAACCATTTCAAGTTGTTCTCGAAGCTATTGTTGGTGATGATTATGCTGGAGATATTGCTGTTGATGATACATCATTTACATCAGGTTGTATTTTAGCCAATGTCAATTTAGTTACTGTTACAACAATAAGACCAACTACAACATCACCAAATCCATGTATAGCTAATAATCAATTTATGTGTATTGAAAATGGTCAATGTATTGATAAAGAAAAAGTATGTGATTTTAGAATTGATTGTCCAACACCAGGAGGTAGTGATGAAGCTGAATGTGGTACATGTACATTTGATAATAATAATGGAACATTATGTGGTTGGAAAGATCATTCCATTTCAAGTGATGAATGGCAATTAGTAACTGGACCAATAAATCTGGGACCATCAGGTGATCACACTACAGGCAAAGGATTTTATATTGCTCTACCAGAAGATGATTGGTTTGGATATGCATCAATACGTACACCAGTAATAGGACCATCTGGTGTTGAATGTCAGTTGAAATTTTGGTACTATATGGATATTGATGAAGTGGCGGATCATAGTAGTATTGAGGCCTATATGCGACAAGAAAATAGCAATTATACTTCATTCTTATATATTGATGGTATTTATTCATCAAGTGGACCACAATGGAAACAAGCTGTCCTAAATATTGGTCATCAAAAAGGACGATTTGTTATTGGTATATAGAGAAAGATTTTTTCTTTATTTAAAATGAAATTAATTTTTAAAATATATTTATTTTAGAAATTGACGGATCATCGGATGAAGGAAGAACTATAGCTATTGATGATACGGAGTTTTATAATTGTCAAGCAACAACTCCTCCTGAACTTGGGTAGAAGAATTTTTTTTTTCATTTTTGAATATTATCATACTTATTTATTTTGTTTATCATTAGTTTACCAGTTGATTGTACATTTGAACAAGGTTGGTGTAATTTTTTTCATGATGATGCTGCGAATTTTAAATGGGAACGTACAAATACAGGAACAGTCTCATCAAATACAGGACCAGGCTTTGGTATTAATAAAAAAAAAATTTTTTTTGTTTTCTTATACTAATCAATTATCTTATAGATCATACAACTGGTTCAGGCTTTTATGTATTTATCGAAGCATCTTATCCAAGGTAAGCGAGAATCAATGATTTGTGAAACACGATTTAAAAGGAATGTTGAAGTATAGAAGTAGATATTTCGATTCCTACAGACGATGATAGACGTTATTGATATACAATCAAAGACCGTATATCAATGGTGTCTAATTGTAATACACGAAGTACTTTCTTATTGCATTTTTGGAGTATTAAACAAAATGATGGTAAAGAAATATGTTCAAAAGTTTATAGAATAAAGCAATCTCCCTCTAATTAATATTAGCAGCTACATCGTGTTTCACATTTTAATTCCATAGGAATTGCGTTAACAGCTTTACATATATATATATTTCTAACTATAAAAAATCTTTGTTTTTTTATAGAGTACCAGGTGATCGTGCTCGAATGATCTCAGCATTACAAAATCCATCTTCTATTCCTCGTTGTTTAACATTCTGGTAAAATTTGAAATTATTATTTAAATCAAATTAATAGAAATTTTTATCTAGGTATCATATGTATGGTGTTGATATTGGTACATTAAATACATTTGTTCAAACTGTACCAACAAGTTTAAGTGCTATATCATCAACACTTGTATGGACTAAATCTGGTACACAAGGTAATCAATGGCGTCGTGCAACACAAACATTATATAATCTTAATGTAACTGATATGTATGGTTGGCGTATTGTATTTGAAGGTGTTGTTGGAAAAGGTTATTTTGGTGATATTGCACTTGATGATATATTTCTAAGTGAATCAGCATGTCCACCTAGTCGAATTTGTAATTTTGAACTTAATTTATGTGAGTTTCAACCTAGTCCTGATAATAGTTGGAAACTACAACAAGCAACTAATTTATCATATTTTATTAATGCTGATCATACATCATCAACATCACTTGGATATTTTGCAATGTCTACTCAAGATAATGCTAAGTAAGATTTAAAATATTTATTGTAATTTCATATTTTATTGTATTTTTATTGAATAGACTTCGAAGTCGACAATATACAAATGTTGGTGATGAATGTTTACAATTTTGGTATTTTATCAATGGTCCAGATGGAACAACTGGTAAATTAAATGTTGCTAAACAAAATAGTGATTCACAAGTAGAAATGAATCTTTGGTCAAATGATATCTATGAAAATGCATGGCGTTATGGACAAGTTTCAGTTAATGGTGGTACTAGTTCATTTGTTACATTATTTCAAGCATTAAAATCATCTCAAGATGTTGTTATTGGTATTGATGATGTTATACTTACTCTTGGCTTTTGTCCATCACCAATAAATTGTGATTTTGAAAGTGGTGATATTTGTAGTTGGACACAATTAAAAGATGATGATTTTGATTGGTTACTTCAAACAGGTGAAACAGATTCATTTGGTACTGGACCGATTGTTGGTAAGAATTTTAATATAAAATCATAAAGTTTTTTTCTTTTTTACATTTAATTTTTCTTGTTCTTTTTAGATCATACAACTAATTCAGCACAAGGACATTATATTTTTATTGAATCATCAATTCCAGCTAAACCAAATGATACAGCTCGAATAATAAGTGAACATTTAATAATAGGACAAGGTTGTTTTTCATTATGGTATCATATGTATGGTCCAGATATTGGTTCATTAATTATTTATACAAGTATAAAATCAAAACCAATGACTGAAGTTTATCGAATAAATGGAGAACAAGGTAATCAATGGAATAAATTAAATGTTGATATTGGTGCAACTTTACAAAATCAAGAATGGGTGCGAATTATTGTTGAAGGTGTTGTTGGAGAAGGTTATCAAGGTAGAACAAAATTTTCTTTATTAATAATTTTTCTTATATATATGTGAAATACGATCTAAAAGAAATGTTAAAGTATAGGGGTAAAAATTTGACTCCCCCGTCCCACAGATTGTGACAGACACCAGTCAGAGGTCAGCACACATTGTACACCAATAACATCTCGTTATAATATATGAACCGCTTCCTTCTTGCATTACTGAAAAATTAAGTAAAAGAATGATGAAGCAGAATGAAACAATCTTTCTATGATTAGCAAGAGTATCTACATTCTATTTCACGTCTAAATCTCGCACGGATTGTGATAACAGCTTTTTATTTCTTATTTAAGGTGATATCTCTATTGATGATCTTGCTTGGTCACCTAATGCTACATGTGCAACAACAGAAACAACAACAACACCAAGTGGACCTGTTACACCAACAACTTATCGTATGTATAAATATATTTAAGAAAAATTGATGATATTTTTCTTTTATTTAACTTAGCACTGACGACATATGATTGTGATTTTGAATGTAATTGTACATGTAATTGGAAACATGATGATACAACAAACTTTAAATGGAGTGTTAGAAAAGGTTCAACATTGACTGCTAATACAGGACCTGATGGTGATCATACAACAGGATCAAGATTGGGTTATTTTATATATATTGAAACAAGTTTACCAGCAAAATTTAATGATACAGCTCGTTTAATTAGTCCTGATTTAATTGCTACAAATGATGAACAATGTTTTCGATTTTATTATCATATGTATGGATCAGATGTCTATCGATTAAATGTTTATGCACGAATTAGTAAGTTTAATTTATTTTTTACAAATTTAATTTATTAATTTATTTTTTGTTTTATTTTAGATGGAAATCTTGGTAAAGCTCTATGGCAAAAAGAAGGCAATCAAGTAATAAAATAATTTATTGTCGAATATTTATATATATATATATATATATATTGGTTTTTTTAGGGTAATCAATGGTTATTTGGTCGTATATCATTACGTGGTAATATTGAACAAACAATTGGTCAACCATATCAATTAGTTGTAGAAGGTATTGTTGGTAAAAGTATTCTAGGTGATATTAGTGTTGATGATCTTGCTGTTAATCAAGGACCTTGTCCAGTATCAAGTAAAATTGAAATCTTATTTTACTTTTTTTTGGTATAGAAATTTTTCTTTCTTCTCTTTTAGCTGTATGTGATTTTGAAAGTAGTGATCTATGTAGTTACGTTAATGATCCAACAAATACAATTGATTGGAAACGTTCTCAAGCTGGAATCGATCCAACATTACCATCTGTTGATGTTACTTATAGTTCATCACATGGACATTTTATGTTATTAAAATCAGATAAAGGATTACAACCAGTAAATGGTCGTCTTGTAACTCTAAATTTTCCTGATACAAGTGGTTCATGTATACGATGGTATATGTTATTACAAAATTCAGCAGAATTATATATTCGAACTTTTGCATTTGGTTCACTAAATCCAAATATTCTTTATAGTGTTCGTGGTACACAAGGTAATCAATGGAAATTAGCACAAATAACAGTCAAAAGTGGATCACCTTATCAAGTAGCATTTGAAGGTGTTTTAAATAATGCAAATAATACATTAGATTCTATAGCTATTGATGATGTTGAAATAAGATCTGGTGTATGTGATGGATTAGGATCATGTGATTTTGAAAAAGGTTTATGTGGTTTTCAAAATCTTAAAGCTGATTTTGATTGGAAACGAACATCTTATAATGCTGAAATATATCTGGCACCACAAATTGATCATACAACAAATAGTCGAGCAGGTTTGATTTAAGAAAATCGATATTTTAAACAATATTAATACTTTATTGTTTTTATTTAGGATTTTATTTATGGATGGATCGTCGACAAACAGTTCAAGGTAGAAAAGCTCGAATTGAATCTGAACTTATGTTAGTTGATATACGATGTATATCATTTTGGTATTATATGAATAATACTGTTGGTGCTCAATTAAATGTTTATATACGTGATCCACGTTCAGATACTTATAGTTTAATTTGGTCAACAGATCAAATTCATGGATCATTCTGGGTTTTACAAGAAATAACTGTTCGACCAAATATGACAGTTTATGGAACAAATCAATTTACAATTGTTTATGAAGCTGTTGTTGGATCAAAGACTGGTGGTATGTATTAGACAAAAAACAAAAACAAAAAACTTTGTTTTAATTTATATGAATGTATTATTTTAGATTTGGCTATTGATGATTTAAGTACACGATCAGGAAGTTGTCTATCAACAACACCACCTCAAAACATGTATCAATGTCTTGATGGAACACTTATTGCAAAAACAAAAGTGAGTTTTATTTTAAACAAAAGAAAAAGAAAACAAAACTAAAGAGATGTATATAAAATTATAATTTTTTTTGTTTTTTTAAGGTATGCGATTTTATTGTTGATTGTAAAGGTGGTGATGATGAACGTTTATGTGGTAATTGTACATTTGACGATAAAACTAATTCTTTATGTGGTTGGACTGATGTTAGTAAAGGTTCATTTATGTGGAAACGTGGTTCAAATGGAACATTCGTTGGAACAAATCCAAGACCAACAGTCGATCATACAACATATAGTTCTAATGGTAATTATATATATTTAACATCAGCCAATGGAACTACACCAGATTCACCAGCACGTTTGATAACACCTGTTCTTCGTGAAGCAAGTTCAACATGTCTTCTTGAATTTTGGGTTTATTTAACTGGTTTGTCATCAAATCAATTAAATGTTATGTTATTAACTGGTAATCAAATTGAACGAGCAACATTACAACGATTTCATTATCATACAATGACTAATTGGACAAAAGTAAATATTGAAATTGGTCGTGTTGATGTACCATTTCAAATAGCATTTGATTCACAACGTTCAATAACATGGGGATCGGTTGCTATTGATGATACAAAAATACTTCGTTGTCATTTACCACCAATTGTTAATCCAAATCAATGTCAAGGAGCAGATCGATTTCTATGTTCACGTGGTTCATGTATAGCAAAATCTCGTCTTTGTGATTTAACAGATGATTGTGGTGATGATTCAGATGAATCAAGTCGTTTATGTGCATCATATCAAACATGTACATTTGATATATCATTCTGTGATTGGACACATGATAATACAACGGAATTTAAATGGTTATTAGTTAAAGGATTATCACCATCTGATGAAACAGGCGTATGACTTTTTTTTTTCGATTTGACTTTTAATTTAATAAATTAAAATTTTTGTTTTTGTAGCCAAATCGTGATCATACAACTGGTTATGCAACAGGTCAATATGCTCTTATTGAAGCATCATATCCACAAAAAACAGGAGATAAAGCACGTTTAATAAGTCGAACATTTCAACCAAATACAACACAATGTCGTATGATATTTTATTATCATATGTTAGGTGAAGATATGGGTCAATTAAATGTTTATGTACGATTTTATTCAAATGGTCCATTACAAAAGATCTATGGTGTCTCAGGTAAATTTAATAGAATTTTGTTGTCTATTTTTCTCTTATAAATCATTTATATAATTTTTTTTTATTTAGGTGACCGAGGAAATGCATGGATTCGACATGAATTAAGATTAGATTATACAATACCATTTCAAGTATTAATTGAAGGTGTAGTAGGAGTAGGTTATTTGAGTGATATTGGTCTTGATGATACAGTATTTACACCTGAATGTGAACCTTATGCATCATCAGAATTACCTATGGCAACAATGACAACAACAACAGCTGCACCAAAACCCTGTCCTATAGCCGAACAATATCGTTGTGCTGGAACTGATATATGTATTGATAAAGAGAGGGTAATCATTTTTTTTTTTCTTTTAATAAGATTTTATTTTATATATAACAAAATGATATTATTTTAGATTTGCGATTTTACTGTTGATTGTCCTGATGGATCTGATGAAGTATGAAAAACAACGAAAAAAAAAATTTTTTTTCTATAAATTCATATTTACTTTTTTTTTTCAGGATCAATGTGGTCCATGTAATTTCGAAAAAGGTTTGTTTATATGAAACAAAATAATAAGCATAGAATGAATTATTTTTTTTTTGTTATAAAAGATGACTGTGGTTGGGAAGATATATCATGGGGTTATTATTCATGGTCTCGAATGCAAGCAAGTAATGCTATAGCTAGTTCACCTAAAGCACCTGGTTTCGATCATACACTTAATAATCCAACAGGATGGTATTAATAGTTAAAGTTATTTAGAAAGACTCTTAATAATTATATTTTTTACATAGGTATATACATGTTGCTGGTGATATGGGTGATTTCTATGAGCTTGCTGACTTACGTAGTCCATCATTACCTGCATCAAGTTCTGACTGTCAAATAATATTTTATTATTGGCTTGTTGGTAATAGTACTGGTACACTTGAATTGTATTCATCAATAAATCACACAACACTTTGGTCAAGATCTAGTGCACCAGCTAATCGTTGGAATCGAGCTACTGTTAATGTTGGTGCTAATCCAGCTGGATGGAGATTATTTTTTGAACTTGAACCTAATATGGACTTTTTTGGAGCTTGGACAGATGATGTTGCTATTGATGATATATCATTTTCACAATGTACTCTGAATCGATCACGACATATACTTGATTGTGATTTTGAAATGGATCTTTGTTCATGGGAAACAAATGGTTTAGCTGATTTTAATTGGACACGAACATCATCAACAACACCATCGATTGATACTGGTCCATCTGGTGATCATACAACAGGTACAGGCTATTATATTTATATTGAAGCTAGTGCTCCACAAAAACCTGGTGATCGAGCTTGGCTTGCAAGTCCATCAATACCACCAACAACAGCAAGTTGTCTTGTTTTCTATTATCATATGTAAGAATAATGGGTTTTAAATTTTATTTTTTAATGTTTTGTTGTTTTTTTTTTTGAAAAATTAGGTTCGGAGCTGATATTCGTACATTAAATGTTATATTACAAACATCAGTGTCAAACACAACTATATTTACACGAAATGGACCACAAGGAAATATATGGAAAAAAGGAGAAGCAGATTTTCGAAGTACACTTTCACATAAAATTATATTCGAAGGCACTGGTAAGTTTAGAGAATCATCAATTACAAATCAAAAATATAAAACGAAAAAAAAAACAAAACTTAAATTGTTTGATTTATTTAGTTGGAAACAGTTGGGATGGTGATATAGCACTTGATGATATTCAACTCATTTATGGTAATTGTCCAAGAACAATAAGTGAATGTACATTTGAACATGGATTATGTGATGGTTGGGAAAGTGGTACTGAAGGTGATTTTGATTGGTCTCGTGGTCGAAATGGTTCAACACCAAGTGGTACACCTACTGTTGGTTCGTATTCATTTATTTATAAGAAAAAAGAACCTATATATATTATTATTATATTTGAAAAATCTAGATCATACATATTCATCAGCTGTGGGACATTTTCTTTTTGTTAATGCAACTGGTCGTAGTCAGAGTGATGAAGCTCATCTTATATCACCAAGTTATACAGGTAGTCAACCAAGATGTTTACGTTTGTGGTATCATCTTTATGGAGTTGGACAAGGTACATTACAAATACAACAAAAACCTGAAATCGGTCGAGCACGAACAATATGGACGAAATCAAATGATCAAGGTGAAATATATTTATTTAGGTTTTTTTTTTATAATTAAATTTATGATTTTTGTTTTAGATAATATCTGGCGTCAAGTACGTATTACTATTCCACCATTACTTGGTCAGAGTACATATAGAATTCGTATTGTTGGTATTATTGGTGCAAAACCAACTGGAGGTGAGAATTATTTTTTTTTTTTTGTGTGTTTTGATGAGATTTTTATTTTTAATTCATATTCTATTTGTTAGATATGGCTATTGATGATATATCAAGTATTGAAGGTGAATGTCCTGGTACAGAAGTTTGTACATTTGAAGAAGATCTTTGCAATTGGATTAATGGACAAAATGGTGTTGTTGATGATTTTGATTGGTTACGTAATTCTGGTTCAACACCAAGTGTTGGTACAGGTCCAAGTATTGATCATACATTAGGAACACCCGCTGGAATGTATTTATATATTGAAGCAAGCAGTACATTTATTGCAGCTGCAAAAGCATGGCTAATTTCTGAACATTATGATTCTGGTACATATTGTTTGGTATTTTGGTATCATCTTAATGGACTCGATATTGGTGCATTAAATGTATATACACGTATTGGAACATCGGCACCACAACTTGAATGGACGTAAGAAGAGATATTTTTGTCATTTTTGTCATTGTTTTAACATTATATGAATTATTTTATTTATAGTTTAAATGGTAATCATGGTGATCTATGGCGAATGGGAGCAATTAATGTTAATATGGGAAATGAATTTTATTTCATTATCGAAGGTAGAAAAAAAAAAAAGAAAAAGAAAAATTAATAAAACTAAATTATATTTTACTCTTCAAAAAGGTACTCATGGTGGAAGTTATCTTGGTGACATAGCAATTGATGATCTTCTTGTATTACCAAATTCACATTGTACAATTCCAACAACACCATCAACAACAACCACAACAGTAACACCTGGTCGATATACACCATTATCATGTAATTTTGAAAATGATACATGTAAATGGACACATGATTTTACAGTATCTGGTAGATGGACACGACGTCAAGGTCAAACAAATGGTCCTCAATATGGTAAGAAATATAAATACATTTATGATTTATTTCAAATATTTATTTTATATAGATCATACATTACAAACTGAAGATGGTTGGTTTATTGATACATCAAATTTACAGAGTAATCAAACAGCACGTTTAATTAGTACAATGACAACAATAACAACTCGTGGTTTATGTTTGCGATTTTGGTATCGTGCATTTGGTTCAAAACAAGGAAAATTAAATTTATTACAAAGAGCATCATCTGAACAAAATGCAACATTAGTTTATAGTACACAACCAAATCTTGATATTGATTGGCGTGAAGCTATTGTTTATCGACAAACATTAGGCAATTATCAATTTATACTTGAAGCTATTGTTGGTAATAGACTTGCTGATTCAGATAATATAGCTATTGATGATATAACAACAAATGAAGGTATGTTATAGAATATGAAAAATAAAATAAAAATGAATTCTTGTTTTTTTTTTTCTTTCTTAGGTCCATGTCCAATACAGAGATCTTGTGATTTTGAATCACAAGATATATGTGGTTATGTTAATGATCCATCAGGTAATTTTAATTGGACTCGTTATCGAGGTCAAACAAGTAGTACGAGTACTGGTCCACCATATGATCACACAACATTTACAAAAGAAGGTATAGAAAACATCAAAAATAAAAAGACATAAAAATTAATTAAACATAAATTTTTCTTTTAATTTAGGTTATTATATGTATATTGAAACAAGTGCACCACGTAAGCCAGGTGATATAGCTCGTTTAATTAGTCCAGTATTTCCTGCATCAAAAGAATATAATTGTTTACAATTTTATTATCATCAATATGGAGTAGATATTGGTGCATTCAATGTTTATAAACGTGATGTTGGTGGTTCATTAAATCCATTACAAATTTTTAGTTCACAAGGAAATCGTTTTGATGAATGGCATGTTATGGAAATAAATCTTGTAGCATCAAAACCTTATGCTATTATATTCGAAGGTGTTGTTGGAAAGAGTTTTTCAGGAGTAAGTCTTTTTTGTTTTCTTTTTTGTTAAAAATCTTTTATTTAAATATGAAATTTTTTTGTTTTTTTTGTAGGATATTGCTATTGATGATGTTCTAATTAAAGAACGACCTTGTCCATTAGTTGGTAATTGTGATTTTGAACATAGCATGTGTACATATAAAAATTCTGAAAAAAATCGTGAAATGGATTGGGTACGAATGCGTAGTGATGCTGGTGATAATACAATGGGAACTAAATTTGGAACATATCTTGCATTTGATATGACACCAACAACTATAGCATCAAGTCGTGCTTTACTTATATCACCTGATTTAGATAATACAGCACAATATTGTTTTCAATATTATTATAAACGTCAAGGTGATGGTCAAGGTTCTTTAACAATTAATCGACAAACATTTGCTAATACAACTGCACGTTATGTATTAGTTAAACATGAAGGTAATGATTTTCCAAATGAATGGAAAATTAATCAAATTCCACTTAATCCATTATTAAATCAAACATCAAATGTCTATCGTTTATTATTTGAAGCTATTAGTATAAGTGGTGTTGGTCGTTTAATGCTTGATGATCTTGAAATTATTAATGGACCATGTCCACCATTACCAAATAATTGTTCAATTCAATGTGATACATCGACTGGTACAAGACAATGTATACCAACAAATCAAATATGTGATTTTAATCTAGATTGTCTTAATGGTGATGATGAACGTTTATGTGGTTATGATTGTACTTTTGAAAGTGGTCAATGTAATTATACTGATCCATCAGCAGGTGCATATAAATGGCGACGACAACGTGCAGGTCTTTCAGGACCATCTATTGATCATACAACTTTATCAGCAAATGGTTTTTATATGATTGTAGCAGTAAATAATGGTACAATTGATGAACGAGCACATTTACTTTCACCATTACTTCAACAATCATCAACAACATGTGAATTAACATTTTATTATCATATGGCAGGAACAAATGTTGGTCGTCTTGAAATTTTACTTCTGCAAAGTTCAGAAAAAAGTCGTATATGGTCAATTGAAGGTACTCAAACTAATCGATGGCATAAAGGTATTGTTAAAATAGGTCGTTTATATCGTCCATTCCGAATTCGTTTTGATGCAAGAAAAACAGCAACAGCATTAGCTGATATAACAATAGATGATATTCAATGGATTGGTTGTAATTTACCAATAATTAATAATGAAACAGAAGCATGTACTACTAATCAATTTCAATGTAAACGTGGCGGTTGTATTGATCAAAATCGTGTATGTGACTATACAGATGATTGTGGTGATATGAGTGATGAAGATAATTCAACTTGTTCAAGACCTATTGTTATACCAGGGTAAATTATTATATAACACAAAAAAAAAAAATAGAAAATTATTTTTTGTCTGTGTTTACTTTTATTTTAGATGTGACTTCGAAACAAATCTATGTAAATTTGTAAGTTTATCTAATCAGCAACTTCAATTTGAACGTGCACGTGCTGATCAAATACTTCATGATTATGCACCTGAAAGAGATCATACATTAAATAATTTAGCTGGTTCTTTTATTTATGTTAATACAATTGGTCAACCACCAAATAGTTTAGCTCATATAAGATCATCGAGATTTGTTCCATTGACTGGTTGTAAAGTACGATTTTATTATTATATGAATAGTGCAACAAATCCTGGTCAATTAACATTTATGGTTAGAAATCAAACAGCAGGATTAACAACAAATCTATGGTCAACATCGAAAGTAATTGGTGATCATTGGGAAAGACAAGAATTATTATTACCAACAGGATCATTATTTGAATTATTAATTGAAGTTAAAAGTTTAGAAGGTGGTGGTGGTGGTTTTATTGCTTTAGATGATATATCATTTTCATCACAATGTAACAATTCAAATGCAGCATTACCTTATGGTACAACACCTAAACCAAATGGAACATTAACAACACCTGCACCATGTACATATAGATGTAATGATGGTACTTGTATTGGAAAAGAAAAGGTAAAAAAAAAAAAAAAAACTTTTATTTATGAAAACAAAAACAAATCAAATGCAATTTTTTTAATATTTATATAGCGTTGTAATTTTGTACCGGATTGTTCACAACGTGAAGATGAAGCTGATTGTGGTGAATGTGATTTTGAATCATCAACTTGTGGTTGGCAAGATGATAGTGTCGGATATTATATTTGGGCAAGACGTAATGCATCATCAATTCTATTAATGCCTGGTGATATGACAACAAGTATATTTAATTAATTTTGAATAATCATTTATATTTCATTTTAATATATATTTTAGATACAACAAAAGGTTTTGTTATGACAGTTGCTGGTGGTTCAGGATCATTTGCTGGAAGTAGTCGATTAGTTTCTGAACGTATTGCATCAACTGCAGCATCATGTCGTGTTACATTTGGTTTATATCGAAGTCGTGATAGAGATGGTACATTAGCACTTTATCTTGAAGATGATTCGAAATATACAACAAAACTTTGGACTGATCCACGAACAACAATTGGTCGAACATGGACACCGATAACTGTTAGTATTGGACGAAGACGTTATGGTTTTCGACTTGTATTTATTTCAACACATGTTGGTTCAACAACAGCATCTGATATATCTATTGATGATTTTAAATTTGTTGAATGTAATGCACAATCAATTGGTCATTGTGAAGGTTTTACTGATCCATTTAATTGTTCAAATGGAAATTGTATTCATCAAGATAATGTAATAAAAATTTTGTAGTTTTATATCTGTTTAAACAAAAAACTTTTTTTGTTTCCTTTTTTAGTTATGTGATTATAGTGATGATTGTGGTGATAATACTGATGAATATACTTGTGAAAAATATGTTCAAATGTGTAATTTTGAAAATAATGCAGAACCATTATGTTCATGGTCACATGATAATGATGCAGACTTTAGATGGCAACGTATGCGTGGTGATCAAGTTAATACTATTGATTGGTATGATGATTTCTGGCAACTCTATGGTCCTGATCGTGATCATACATTAGGTAAAAATTGATTCTTTATAAATAAAAAAGAAAACTTTTAATTGTAATTTTCATTTCAATCAATATAGGAACATCAAAAGGACATTTTCTATTTCTTGAAACAAGTGCACCACGTCAACCAAATGATACAGCACGTGTTGTTAGTCCAGTATTTGCTCCAACAACATCAGGAGAATGTCAATTTCGATTTTGGTATCATATGTATGGTTATGATGTTGGAGCATTAAATATATATACACGTACTTTTATTGGTGGTCCATTGACATTAGTTTGGAATCAAAATCGTGAAAGAGGTGATGAATGGCTTCGTGCTAAAATTGTTCTTAAAATTCAAGAACCATTTCAAGTACTTATCGAAGGTGTACGTGGTAGTGGTTATGAAGGTATTTTTCATTTGAAATTTTATTTTTTTATTTTTAAGTATTTGAAATTTTAATATTACTAGGTGATATTGGTGTTGATGATACAACTTTTACACCAGGTTGTCAATTACAAATAATAGCTACATTACCACCTTTTGTATATTCTACAACACAAAGTCCATATTGTAATGCGACACATTCTCATTGTACACAAAATACTCGTCAATGTATACCAAAAGATCAATTTTGTAATTTTAATATTGAATGTACAGATCAAACAGATGAATTATCATGTCCACTAGCATGTAATTTTGACCAAAACACAACATGTCTTTGGACAAATGATCGAAAACTAAACCTCAAATGGGAATTTGGTAGCGGTAGAACAGCATCAAGTGGTACAGGTCCAAGCACTGGTAAATCTTTTTGTTTTTTGATTAAAACAAATCTTCATAATATATTCTTTTCTCTCCTATCTTTTTTTTCTCGCAGATCATTCAACAGGTAGTGTTACTGGAACATATA